>JASCZW010013691.1:0-24848 GCA_034211315.2 Aedes japonicus | reverse complement strand
TACGAGTTATTGTAAAAGTTCATGTTTTTGGCGTTTCGTCCCACAGTACGATGGTCTATCGTGTCTCTGTTCAATGTTTCACTAGACGGTGCTATGAAACGTTCGGACTTTAACATGCGGGAACGATTTTCACGAGAAATCCTACTGTCTATAGCACCTACGGCACAGACATCGCAGCTTTTAAAGCCTGTCCACGTTAAATTTCGGACAACAAAATAACAGCAAAAAAAATTACACACAGTACAGTGAAACCGATTGTATTATTGTGGAAATGAATCGAGTTATATCTACATTAGAAACAGTTGATTAAGATGTTAAGCCAAGTAACCCAGCTTTATTAAGTTTCATTAAAGTTTTATTTGTTTATTTATTTATTTATGAAAGCAACTAGAAATCAATTTGGTTTGATTATGGCAGTAAGAGGGGCCAATAGGTTTCACATTTTCACCTCATTTACACAGCTTCACAGCTACACAGCTACAACGACATTAAAACCTTGTCTTCTATAGAACCTGTTGCTCCAACCAAAGGTTCTATGTTGACTATATGAACCCGTAAAATGCTGTTTTGAAATGCAGTTTTAAACTCATTCAAATTATCTTATTATGGTCAGTTGAAAAACCATTTTCAAACCATTTTCCCTCCAAGTAAATGCACTAAACAGCATATTGGCATTGAGGAAAGTCACCAAATGACCAAATAGTTTTATAGTAGCCATTGCATAGATAAATTGACTTTTTGGCAAACTATGATTTCTTCCAATCCAATTCCAATATGGCATATATGAAATAATCGAAATGTGGAAACATAAATACACCAAATTTTAAATGTAATACAAATGAACTGAATATTACTGAATTCCATAAATTTTCAGGAAATTCATGATTAATTTATCGAACATATTTGTTTTCAATTTTGTTATTGTTGATGTTAACTCGAATTATCTCCACGACGCATTTATTTTCGGCTCGTGGCCTCTGGTAAACTGTAGCAACCGCATTTTCAAGCATTCTTTCTCGTACACCAGCTTAGTAATGTCGGTGGAGACGAAACTCAAATACTTTGGACACCTTGTTTGTCCGGAAATGGTCAACATCGACGTTCCTTTGCATTGCGGTATAAAAAGCCAGACCCAGAAGCTGTTTAAAGTCTTCGAGTACGTACGTTTCGTCGTCCATTATGATACAAGAAAATGTTTTCAAAAAAATTGGTGTAAAGCTCCTTAGCACGACTTTTTGCAGTGAAATTTTGCTTGTCATCACGGTTAGGCTCCTCTATTACTTTGTACGCCTTCAGTCCTTACATTTGCTTCACTTTTTGTACGTATGATTTTGACTACCCAACTTTGCGAGCCACATTTCGCCCAGAAAGATTTTCTAAATAATGACTAACGGGTGGCAACTAAAATTTTGGAATTTCTTTCTCAAGCTGTCAAAAAAAGACAAACATAGTTGAAGAAGATCTGATTTATTCAAATAAAAGATACATTGTCCATTGTTGAAAAAAATTAGTGAACATTTGAAAACGGTCCGTAATCGGATGTTCGGCGAAGCTTCCGTTTGATGTCGGAATAGGAGCGTTGTACGGCCTCCATGTCAACTTTGCGAATGCATCTCTTGATTCTACCAATCAACTGTTGCAATTAGTGGCTGTGCATGTCAACTGTGCAATTCGTGGCTCTCCAGTTATTTTTGTACACCAAGGAACTCAAAACCCCGAAGAAATCTTCGATTGGGTGACACTGAGGCAGATTTGTCGGGTTGTGGTTTTTGGGTACAAATGGGATCGAATGGGTATTCAGGAACGATTGTGTTTTTATGGCGTAATGCGATGACGCTTTATCCGGCCAAAACACGTATTGTCCATCAGCATGATGTTTTTGTAGAAACGGGATCAAAAATTTTTCAAACATTCGTTCTGGTACACATCTTGATTGATTGCCAAACCAGAGGGCTTGAACCATGGCTTAGAAATGCCTTTCTCGGAAATGGCAATGTACAGCATCACTTTCTGTTCAAACTTATGTTTAAACTTATATTTTATGTTCGGAGGTGTAGTAGAACTATCCGTTGAATAGTATCGATCGTTTCCGGGAATCTGCGTCTTCGAAAGAGGGAAGTAGCTTTCGTCGTCCAAAACAAAACTTTTTCCGGAATAATTTTTAATCTACCAACGGCATTGGGATTTCAGCGTTGAAATCTGTGCATCAGTATATTCCGGGGCTCGTGTCTTCTTTCGGCACTATATTCCGACTCTTTTCAATGTTTTGCAGATGTGCTGGTGAGAACAGTTGAACTTTTTGCGGCATCCCGTTGGCTCAGTGAATCCTTGTTGTTGAAGGCACGAGTAAGAGAACGAAGTCCTTTGCGTCCATAATTTTGGCTGGTCTTCCACTACCTTGCTTGCGAGCAGTTGTTGGGGATCTTAGGATATGGTAAACAGTCGAAGTCGCAACATTTTCGCTTTTAAAATGTTTGTACCTGTATACGTTTTGCCGAGATTTCTGTGCAGTTCGTAGAACTGTACAACGCGCTCGCGAAATACTTCTTGTTTCGACGGCATTTTGAGCAAAACTGAGCAAGCATAAACAAAACAGAAAATACTAGCAGAAAGAGAGAGAAAGAGCTAACGCATACACACTATTATTTCTCTCTGAGCTCGTTTGTTGTTGAGCATAGAGGCCTCGAAAAAATTCCAAATCCGCACCTAGATGACATTAAATATTAATATTGACAACAGCACAGGCGATAATGAACATCCATTGACATCGATACTAAGCGGTTACTCTGGTCAAAAGAATACTGTCATATCAAAATTCAAATTCACGAAGATAATTGGTCATTCCGCAGATGACCAATGATGATGATGAGCAGATAAATTGATTTTTACCGGCACCTTCTCGCGAAACCATTAGGTTTTGGACGAAGAAGTGAACCACGAATTATGTTAACGATGAGCGAGCTGAAGACATCCGAACAGAAACTGGAAGACGCTTACTACCAGTTATGTAAGCTCTGAATAGAGTTGGTGCTAATTGTTGTGAAGTAGTAACCTACGATTTACGAGTTCACTCTACTCAAGCAACGTAGCAACCATTGTTAAGCTGCATTCAATAAGAAAATAAATATTTATTAGTTCTTCAACTCTCAATCTGATTAGTCGCTTTTCATTTCAATCACACAATTGAATTCATCAAGTTATATAAAGTTCCTTACCGGCTTCTGAAATGATCCCAAGGGATATTCCGAGCTCTACTGGTTCAAGTACGACGGCCAAGGCAATCTTCTTTTAGCAATTCATGCTTATTGATTGCTCTCAGCTTAGTGTTCTAAATGCACTTCTACAGTTAGTAATTGAGAGCTCCGATGCCAGGTACCATTTTTGCATTAGTATGATTGTGTGGCATGTACTGTCTTACCCTTTACCTAGGGAGTCTATTAATTTTCCTTAACGAAAAATTCCTAGACCAGACCGACAGGGCTGTTCTGCGTGACGTGTGAGTCAAGACGACTCGCTCTCACATACGAGGTGACAATTGTCGCCTCGTGTGAGGTGACTCTCCATTTGCAGGGAGAATAAGGCTGCGGGAATCGTACCCAGTCACCTTCAGCATCGTATTGCTTTTTAGCTCCGCCTTTACCGACTGAGCTGAGCGAGGACCCTTAGGCAAAGGCGAAGGCAATGGTGCAGTTACCAATAGAGACGCTGTACGGCCAACGCCTGCCGTTCGGGTCTTCAGAAGTGCAGTCAGTCTTCCTGCCATGTAGAAGCTCAAAGGAAGGCAGAACTATGCACCGTAGGCAATTTCAATGAAGATGGTTTTGATATGTGAAGGTACGTGGCATGCAGTGAACCCCCTGCAAAATACGGTTGCGAAACGCGGACATGAGCGATCGGGCGTTGGAGAGCATTTATTTTAGCCTGGTCGAGAACGTCAAAACGGCCGAGGAAGCCGGACGATGGATTGATTCGGCGATTTGTCTCTTGGACAAACTGCCTCCCAGCAAGTTGGACGATTGCGGAACTGTTGAACGTTACGTGGCCAGTTGGTGACGACGGTGGACGATTTGAGAGGAATCGGTTTCGAAGTCAACGACTTGTTGGCATATCTTTGCTGCTGTAAAGATTGCCCGACTATCATAATCCGATGAACATGGCTCACCGCGGATGTCGTCACGACGATTATTGAAAATGTGAAATGGCCATTGAAGAACTCAACCGGAGAAGGTGCATACACTCGAAACAGAAGCCGAAACATCCGAAGGGAAGTGCAGACAAAAAAGAATAGTACCTCCTACATGTAACAAGCCAGGGCATTATGCTGCGAACTGTCCCCAGAAGCAGATTTCAATGTCACCCAAGACGAAGAATAAGGTTCTATGTGTATCCCTGGTTATTGGATCCGGTATCAACGTCTAATCGAAAAATTGCGAAAAAAAAGACCTTTCGGCAGCTGTTTCCATCCTTAGCAGGAAAACAAGCTGTCCAACGCAGAACGATTGGAACGAGCTCAAAAGTGTAGTCCAGTAGTTGAAGGAAACCAGAGAACTACGGCTCAGCAAAAATCGCTATCGAGATGGCTTGGTCAAATTCTCAGATGCAGATTGGACCGAATGCAGAAACAGCCGGAAATCCAACCCTTTCGTGATAACATTCAACAATCCTGCGTTTCGTTGCTGAGCCGGAGTTCGTGGCTCTCTTGGAAGCGACACAAGAGGTCCTGCGACTAAAGTGCTTCCTGGATGATCTCGGTGAGTAGCAGAACAAACCAGGTTTGATCTCTAATGTAATCATTTGTGAAAAATCTAGCGACTTCAATTTTAAAAGGTGTGGCAAGTAATTATGCGTACTAAGTCTGTGTTCCAATTCGCGTGTTAATTTTGATTTTTACTATAACTTGACAGATAGAAAATGATCGACTAAGTCTGCTCAAGCTGACTTATTGACAAACGGATACTCAATTTTGACAGACACCTTATCGAAAGTTTGTTGATCAATACACTCAGCGAAATAATCTTAAGAATTTCATAAGGTTCAACTTATAAACGATGCTTTGGAATATTATAAGCCTAACTTAAGAATGGGTTTTATTTCACACGACGTTGTTCTTATACGCCTTGAAGCTTTCTTGATGACAAGTGTTGATATATACTAGTGGGCAAGTCACTGGAACCACAACCTCAACGTCAAAGGTTCAAATCCAGGTTGCGCCTTATTTTTATTTTTTCAACGCAATATATTTCATAAGATAAATTTATGAAATTTATACTGAATTCTTATAGCAAATAATCATAATGCAATCTTATGAATATCGAATGAATATTTTGCTGAGTGTAGCATATGTAGAGATTTTAATCGATTAATCGATTATTTTCAATCTGCCAAGTTTGAGTAAAATTAAAATTAAATTCAGCGACAACATTTGATTAGGGCGAATCTGCTTTTGTAAACAAACACTTTGTCTGCTAATTTATCGGAAGTTGAATCACAATTCTTCAAATTTAATCTATACAGCGATAGAGATAGCTCTTCTTCCTGAAGTGCTTAATTTGTATTTGTGACCTGTTGTTCAATTAGTATAAATGACCACGAAAGCCATTGTTTACAAAAGCAGATTCGCCCTAATCTAATGTTGGCGCTGAATTCACGAATTAGAACACAGCCTAACTAGTGCCGATGCCGACTGGCTCACTCATACATTGGCATCAAATCAAATCATTTCATTAAAACGATGGCCAGACTGAGCAGTTATAACATTTAAGAAGCCTATATTGATGACGAATTTCTCGATGAAATTATTTGACAACCGTTATAGCATGTTATAACTCTGTAGTCTGAACAAGGCATAACCCTACATACTAGTCCTGAACGTATTATTATTTGTTTCACATACATGATGTTCAGCAAATAAAAAAAAAATACTAGAAAAGTGATACATTTCCATCACGTTCCAGGATTCCTCTAGGAATTCACTTTGTACTTGTAAACTAGACGATAAGGCCAATGTTAAATTTCCACTGAAATCAACATCGTCTAATAAAACGATAGGTACAAACTGCAAAAAGCGTGGCCCTCTGAGTGTCAACTATCTAGTAAACTGCTTCACTTACGCACCCCTTTTTTATTACTCTGGTGGTGACTAGCGAAATCATTTTTATGGGTACAGTTTACACAAACTCACAGTCAGGTGGACTGAGTACAGTGGGGACAGAAAGGATCGGAACCCGTTTGGGTTCGGACCAAATATTACGTAATTTTAACATTTCCATTCTCGATAAGCATTTGAAAAGTTATTCTCTACACTCCTAAAAACATTCAAGTCATATGTACCTGAAAACTTTGGCGGTTTTGTTTAGGTACACACAAAGAAAATAATACCGAACTCGGTTGAATTTCAACCAAGTTTTTATCTGTTGAACGCTCGGTAGTCTGTTCGGTTCAAATTGGAACAACCGAGTTCTCGTTACATTTTTACTTTCTCACAATCTGTCAATTATACCGAAAAACTCCGTTGACAAACATTAATTCAATCAGCAATAGCCGAAGATCGATTTACTCAATAATTACTGAACGCTGCCAAACAAACCGACTTTTCTGTTGCAGTTATGGAATTCGTTCCTTATTGACAGTACTGCAATTTTAGTTAAAATAGCTTCGAATCTAGCTTCGAATTCCGTAGTGATAAAACCAGTTTTACATTGTTACATTGTTTATTGATGCAAAAAATCCTCATACATTTTCCTATTCTTGAAAATTGAAGTTTAGTTCTTTGTTTATTCTTGCAAGACGTGTATATGTTTTTAGCAGATGGTTTTCAAAATGTCTTGACAAGCCAGAGATATAACCTGAAACATGACCATGGCAGTAAAAACAGTAAGTGAGGTCATGGTAGTAAGTTCCATCACTATCTCCTACGCGTTCAAGATAGTGGCCCTTTCAACCATCGTAGAAAATACAACCGGGGCCGTATCATCATTAAAACCAAACGGCCCTTTTCACGGCTACCAAATGCTTTCTAAAGAGTGTACACAAGAATTTCTTGCATATTTACCTCCTAATGCTGGTCAAACGTTCCATTAGCGCTATTTCGACCTAGACGTCTATCGGCAATCTTTAAATTCCCAAACAAACCACGACCACTAGCAACGCAATAAGGATAATGATCTCCAGGTGGTCGATCATATCAACAGGATGTGCTCTTATGGTGCATTCTCGGTTTACCATCTCGAAAGATGAACAGTTCCAGCAGCAAGGTTCGGAAGAAGAAAACGTATTTCCGAGCGAACCATATAAGTTCATATGTAAATAAAGACAACTACCATTGGTCTCCTCCTAAAGCGTATTCCCGGGGCATCCGGATTGTCCCGGAATGGCCAATTTGGTCCTTGGTCCATTTCAAGGCTAGAAGTAGATTATTCGTGAAATATCATGAGGTTTGAGCCGCCGAAAGGCATGTTTCGGCGAAAATTTGTTTTTGTCCCCTCCTAAGGGTTCTTCCGAAGCAACAGGATTGTTCCGAAATGGCCAATATTGTCATTGATCAGTTGCAAGACTATTCATGAAAAATCATGACGTTTGAGCCGTCGAAAGGCATGTTTCGGCGAAAATCCGGAATTTTCTTCTCCTGAAGAGTTCCCTAGGGCATCCGGATTGTTCCGAAATGAACAAAATGGTTATCGGTCCATTTCAAGGCTATAAGTAGATTATTCGTGAAATGTCATGAAGTTTTAGCCGTCGAAATGGCGTGTTCGGCGAAAATTTGTTGCTGTCCCTCCTAAGAGTTCTTCCGGGGCATCCAGGTTGTTTGAACTATCAACATGGTCATTGCTCCATTTGAAGGCTAGAAGTAGATTATTCAACAAAAATCATGAAGTTTGAGCTGTCGAAAGGCATGTTTCAGCGAAAATCTTTATTTGTCCCATGCTAAATGATTCCCCCATGGCATCCGGATTGTCCCAGAATGGCCAATATATTCATTGGGTCATTTCTAGGCTAGAAGTAGACTACTTAATAAAAAATCATGAAGTTTGAGCCTTCAAGAGGCATGTTTCGGCGAAAATCCGTATTTGTTTTTTCCTAAAGGGTTCTCCGAGGCACCAGAATTGTCCCGAAATGTCCAATATGGTCATTGATCCATTTCAAGACTGTTCAAGAAAAATCATGAAGTTTGAGCCGTCGAAAGGCATGTTACGGCGAAAATCCGCATTTGTCTCCTACTGAAGGGTTCTCCGAAGCATCCGGATTATTCTGGAATGGCTAATAAGGTTATTGGTACATTTCAAGACTAGAAGTAGGCTATTCATGAAAAGTTATGAAGTTTGATCCGTTGAAAAACATGATCCGATGAAAATTTGTTTCTGTCGCCGCCTCACGGATCGTGGCAAAACATGCCCTATTTCGGCATGGATTCCTTGTGGCCGATAGGGTCGAAAGGGGCAATACTAACCAGAAACTAAAAATTGGGACTCTAATAAGCATTTTGACTACAAAGACTTTAAATTTGTCTAGAAAAAACTTCCACAAAGTGAATTTGAACTCCTCGTCGACCATCAAAATCCATATATCTGCAAAACTCGCGAAAACAATTTCCAATTCCCTTGTTGCTTCTGTTGTGCACTTTGTTTAGCGATTTGTTGCTTCTTGTAGGATTTCAAGTTGTTCCGTTTCTTAATACGTAGAATCATTCCGCCGCTGGTTCCCGCTTTGTTGGCCAAATCACATACCGACATTGATTTGTTCTTCCGAACTGGAACTATCTGATCCAGTTTCGGGTTGGAAGATCCGAGTTTTCTGCCTCTTCTTGGCTGCTTGGCATAGTTACACAATTTTCACGTAGTCATATGTCCAAAGCCTGAAGTTTCACGTCTTTTTCAATGCACGACATTTTGAAAACGAAGAATTTAAACCGTGCAAACAAGTTAACCAAACGAAAAATGACCGGTGAACGCACAGCATGCTATGATGAACACATTAAAACCATCGCAAATACACTCGTACAACGCAAATGTACGTGGATAGCTTATTTTCAATACATATCTTCTTGCATTCGATAATGTTGGAGCCGTGAGCCCAATTTTTCTTTCCTTTCCCATCGTTTGATACGAACATTTCTCTACCAATAACTTTTTCGCAATTGAATTTTTAACATTTACATGTTTTGATGTATTTTTCTCATTGAAGTGAAGTGTGTTAGTTATTGTAATGTAATTTATTGTTACTGTTTAAAAATCTACTATGATGAGTTTTATTTATAATACGATAACTCTACTATCTGAGATAAATGTGTTGCTGTTGTTGGTTGTTTTTGTATTAGTGAGATTTTTGTCATTATTATTTTTGTTCTGATCAATACTTTATTAGCTGTCGTTTTAAGCTGCTTCTTTTTTTTTCTTGTGTGTGTGCAAGTGCTCATTGTTAAATGGGGGGGTGCTTAAATTGTTTTGACTATTACGAGGGACAAGTGTCTGAGTTATATTTTATTTTTCATGTCATTGCCGTAGTACAATCAAAGAATGATGAAATGAAGATTCAAGAAACGCACTGTTGAGGTTCATTAATCTATTTCCCTACGAAGTAGCCTGGAATCTATTTGTATAATTTACATATTTATATCAAAGGTTTTGGACATTATGGAAATATATTTAAAAAATATTACAAATAAAATCGCGTTTTCCCTAAACTTGTCTGTGTTGTTGCTTCTTGTTAAATCCGTTTACCTGTTGATATTTGTTTTAATACAAATGTCCTAGTTAGAATTATGCATTCTCTAATGTATTCTACTTCTGTTTCCCTACACGCACTGTGTCTCTTCTAAATACTTTCTTCCTCTTTCCAATAGTTCCTAGCACATAGAATCTACGCTGTATATTTGTATCAGTATTAAAATGCAAAATTGGGCAACAAGTTCTGTAACAAGTTGTATCGATCTGTTATTTTACAGTGAATTTTTATTTTAGAAAAAGAAGAGAAAAAAAGTACACATCTATCAAATTGTAATCGTACTTCTTAAGGGGACACTAGTAAACGGTTTATAATATAAGTTGTATTTATTGGTTTGGAGGCAAAAATTGACCGAGTCTCCCCACTCGTGTTTTGTTTCTGTGCAACGCTTGTTCCGATCAAGGGATGGGAGGGAAATTGTTTCCATCATATCTTTTGTTAGGTCACTTATGTTGAATAGTATAAAAAATAGCTAACACTCTATGCAAATATAGGACTTCGATACGAATCGCTTCTCAACATCTGCTCATAGAAAAGGTTTCTCGGTTTTGTTGTTCCACACTTTACCACAGTTTACTAGCGCCGGCACTTCGCTAAGGTCAAAAACTGGATCTAAATACTCTATAGTCGTTCTGGTTCTGTTGGTTGTTTAAAATATGTCCGCATTGGTCTAATCTAACACGTGTCCTAAATTGTTTCTCTCTCTCGCATCAAAAGGTATTTATAAAAAAATGAAAATATGTTTCTCTTTTCCTTGTTATTTGGTCCAATGGATTCCTCTGGTGAAGTTTTATCATTTCCATAGTGTTTCATAATTTGCTATGTTAGTAAGCTTAATGGAGAGTTCACCTCAATTTGTCCCCTCGTATTTTACATTTTACATTAATGTAGAATTTGTTTTACAAGAATAGCTTAGCAAAAAAAAATCTTCTTCTTCTTCTCATTCCTTTAATTGTAGTTAAATTTCATTTTTATACACCTCTAAAGAAGTAACAACAACAAAAACTACTAACATTGTCAAATCGGTCAATTTATCTAAATCTATACACAAACCACCATTCGCTTGTTTCGTTCTCTAGTAGAAAATAGATAAATAGATGTTAAAAATCAGCTTTCTTTTCTTGTCCACAATTCAAACGAAAACAGCTTCGTCCTATTTGTTTGTGTGTAAGTGTGTTTTGTTAACCCTATACAGAATAAGATATGAATACTACCCACTTAATACCGATTCGTTTCGTACCAACCTAATACGAGAAACAATTCCGCACTGGGCACAGTGCATGGCCGGGGTGTTTCTGTAAGTATGTGTTGTGGGACAAGGCATGAAAAAGGCATAAACGTGTGATTTCAAAGAAGGGGAGGGGTTTCGGAATTGACGCTCAATGAACGGCATCGATGTCTCGCTGGGCACGGGAAATCTTCAGCTTGTCCTTGGGGGTATTGTTCTCGCCCGACTCCAGGGCAAACATTTTCATCTTCTCCTTGAACGACAGCTTCTCCGGGACGGGTTCGGCCTTCTGTTTCTGCTGCTGCTCCGCCAAACGACGCGTGCGGGGATCACTGGAGGAACGAAACGAAACGGGAATGGTTAGTGTCTCGGTGGTTGAGTGGTGGTGGTGAGCTGGGTACTTACCGGTAGACTTCCTGGGCTCCGATGACGCCCGGAGTGATCTGGAGCTGCATGTTCCAACTTTCCGCTTCCGGCGTCGTCGGGGTGTGCAGCATTGCCGGCATGGTTTCGTCGATGAAGCGCTGCGGGGGGGAGAGAGAGCATTGAGGTTAGTTTTTATGGAGGCGGTACATCTTCTTTGCAATAGCAGCAACTGGATTAGTCGTCAAGCTAGAACATAAATTCAGGTGTGTTATTTCTCCTACGAATGCGCATTTTACCGCGGATATTTGAAGCTCTTCAAACTACCGTGGAGCTAAGATCATGGTGTTCTACAGGTCAAATTAAGTCTTGAACACAATCATACTAATGCAAAAATGGTACCTGGCATCGAAAACTCTCAATTAATAACTGTGGAAGTGCATCTCGAACACTAAGTTGAGAGCAAGCAATAAGCTAATTGTGAAAGCAATAAGCTTGAAATGCTAAAGAAAAAGAAGAAGACACGTAACACCCCTTTACTCTACAACTGGTATCAAGATAATCTATATCACGTAACATCAGAGAACTAAAGAAAGCGTTAGTTCTTGAAGCCTGCAACTTTTGGTATGGCGCTAGTGACGATTCTAACATTTTGAAAGTTCGGTTTCAGAATGGATTATATTTCTACTACCAAACTACTGGTATCAGTAATTTTTTTTTCTTTTCTTTAGAGCCAAAACACAACTGCATCCATTCATTATGATTATTGTTGCATGACCCATATTTGATTTGGTGCAAGTCAAATATCCTGTCACAATTAAGGTGTGATGGACATTGATTCACATAGCCCCTGATCCCAGTTAGGCTCGACTTGTTTTATAAAGTCTAATACCCTACCAGGATCGTTTTGCCAAATTTCGGAGGGCTCTAGTAACCCCTTTCCAAATATTGACATCCTTTGATTGAATAATTCTCCACAATTGCAGAGTATATGTTCTGCAGTTTCAGTTTCAAATTGGCAAAGCCGACATTCTGTAGAATGAATTTTTCCAATTATGTTTAGGTGATACCTACTCGGGCAGTGACCTGTTAACAGACCAGTAATTACCCGAAGGTCTTTTTTACTTAAGATTTAGTAAGATCCGGGCTTTTACAGCACTTGGTCTTATAAATCTCTTGGCTTGTCTGCATGTATCCGTGGCGTTTCAGTTTGATTCTACCATGGACATTTCCCAATTTTTTGGGACTCTGGGACTCCACAAAATTGTTCCGGACCAATTAAATTTGATGCTGAGCCTTCTCTTGCTAGGCTGTCAGCTTTTTCATTTCCTTCAATACCACAATGGCCGGGCACCCAGTATAAAGTGACTCGTTCCTACTGGCGAATTGTCTTAAAGAAAGAATGCATTCCCACACTTGCTTAGATTTACATGTGAAAGCTTTAAGCGCATTGAGAGCTGCTTGACTATCGGAAAAAATGCAGATCTTTGCAAATCTGTATTTCTTCGTTAAACAAATATTTACACAGTCAATGATGGCATGAATTTCTGCTTGAAATACCGTTGGACTATGTCCCATTGGTATAGCTTTCCTGATTCCAGGGCCATAAATCTCGGCTCCAGTATTTTCTCCGATTTTCGACCCATCCGTGTAAAACACAATCGGACGCAAACTAGGTCCACCAGACTCCCATACATAGCGGCTTGATTTAACCACTTTAAAGGGAACGTCGTAGTTTGTCTTCGTTGTCATCTAGTCTTCTATTGTTTTAACATCTGAGGTTAACTTTAAAATCTTAAGGATCTTTTAATGTCCTACCAGATCACCATTTAAAATCTTATTGTATCTTTTGAATTGCAGGGCACTTTTAGCTGCCTGCTGCTTTACAAATTGATGTAAAGGTAGCATGTTAGGAAGGGCATCCAAAGCAACAGATGGTGTACTTTTCATTGCTCCAGTTATTGATACACAGGCAAGTCTCTGTAGTTTGCCTAGCTTCACTTGGGTGGTTACCTCATTAAGTTTAGGCCACCATATAAGCGAAGCATATGCGATTTTCGGACGAACTATTGCAGAATAAATCCAATAGACAGTTTTTGGTCGAAGTCCCCATGTTTTACCCACTGCTTTACTACATACCCATAGGGCGTTTGTACCCTTAGTAATAACCTTGTCAAGATGAGAGTTCCAATTCAGTTTTTTATCCAAAGTAACACCAAGGTATTTAACTTCTTCCGCAAACTGAACTTGAACTCCATGGACAGTAGGCTGTTTTATGTTTAGCTTTCTCTTTTTGGTAAAATGTACTATAACAGTTCTACACCATTTTACAGTTATATTGAGAGCAGTTTGTAACCGACTAGATATCCTGTCATCAAACTTCCCACGAACTATTATAGCTAAATCGTCCGCAAAACCAATAACCTCGTACCCTAGCTCTGCTAGTCTTTCAAGGAGTTCGTCTACTACAATAAGGGCGATAGGACTCCTCCTTGAGGACAGCCCTTAATCGATCTAATAGTTAGTTGCGCACCTCCAAGGTCAGCAGAAATTTCTCGGTCTTTTAGCACCGCCATAATCCTGGATAATACAATTATCCAGGCCCCTTGGTTCCATTGCGGAGCGCATTGAGCTATAGGATGCATTGTCCAATGCTTCTTCAATATCAAGAAAAGCTACCAAAGCTATTTCTTTGGCTTGAAGCGATTTCTCGATTTTATTAACTAGCGATTGTAGCGCCGTAGTTGTAGATTTTCCTGATTGGTAGGAAAATTGATTTGTGCTCAAGGGAGACTCTGTTAAGCTTGTTGACTTAATAAAGTCGTCCACATTTTTTTTCCATTGTCTTTAGTAGGACAGAGGAAAGACTGATAGGTCTAAAGGCTTTAGGGGTCGTTTTATCTCATTTTTCCCGCTTTTGGAATAAAGACAACCCGAACCTTTCTCCAAGCTTTTGGTATATAACTCAGAGTAACACTAGCTCTGAATAATTCAGTCAGCAATGGAGTAAGCAAATCTTTTCCTTGCTGGAGCAGTGCTAGGAAAATTTCATTTCTTCCAGCTGATTTTAAAGGTTGAAAAGAACTCAGTGCCCATTCAATTCTGGATGGCGTGAAAATTTTACAAGCCTTAATATAAGCATCTGCTAACCATAAGTGTCCTACCTCATCTAAGTCCTGTGTTTCAGCAAAGTTGACCCTGAGAAGTGAGCTCTCATCATAACTTCTAAAGTTTCGGAACAATCGACTGTAATCGATCAGTAATTTAGATAGATCATTATACCTGGCTGATTAGCAATGAAAAAATGACTATCGTTTTGATAACCACTTCTCTAAGTACTAAACGGAAGATGTTCCTCTCGAATAAAATTAACGGCAAAACACGACAACTACCGCAGCGAACATTGTGTTTGCTGCATATAGGCTTGAAGAAAACCGAGCTGTCAAATTAGCACCACACGCAGCACCAATTTTTGGCTTCACGATTGTTGTTTGTGGATGACAGCCGCGTCAGTCCTGTGCGTATAACGGTTATTTTGAATTTATTAGTTATGAATGTCACAACCAGAAGCACGCTATTCACTTTGCATATTGATTAAAGGGTAGTCGGTAGTCTGCTGGCCACGTTGCTGGAATCTGCCTCTCGTGAGACCTGATCACCAGATTAGTGGTAGTGAAAGTTGAACAGTGAAATGTAGAGATCAATATTCTGGATGTTGCGTCCGTTTGTCTGTGACTACAGCGATAAGTTGTCAGATGAAAAATTTGCGCTCCAAGGAGATATTTTTGTGTATCACTTGAATTAACGGATCCCATTTTCTGAAAAAGCTAGATGATGAAATGCGCAGTGATAGCAAAAAGATATTAAAAGTTCTACAAATTATTCTCATAGTTTCATGTTTAAGTCATTTGGAATCGAAAATCAAATTACAATTTTTGAATTTCCCCTTGAAAATTCTCATGGATGAAAATTTTGATTGATTAGCGGCACCCCTCCGATTGAGCGCCAATTTTACATTAGGTCATATTGGGTTGGAGAAACTTTTGAACAATGTCGTTTTTATAAATTCAAAAATGCCATTTCCGTTGCCGCCCTACTAATGATGTACCCAAAATTAAGTCGTTCGGATTCAATACGACTGAGTAATAGCGATGATTGGCGGGAATTGGTCCGCTGCCAAAGTACTGTTCCACCCTTGATATTATTGTTGTTGTTTCGTATTTACGTAACTTTCAGCCTGAGGCAGGCACCCATCAATACATGGACCGGGACCAACGCACACTGATGCCAAAGGCGCAAAAACCTGATCGAAATTGTTTTGACATCGAAAACTACGTTTGTTTTATGGTTTCTTCAGCAAAGTTTTTCCCTAAATTATTCCTCATTTTAGGAAGATAAAAATTTGATGGTTAATCACCAAATAATGAGAAAAAAAATTTTGTTTTCTAATTTTTCCATACAAAAATAAACTTTATTCGGCAAAGATATAGGGTATGTGTCCCTTAACTCAGCCTATTATGCAATGATCGATTACATTTTTTATTATAACTCATACAGTTTTTAAGCTGTAAGCGAGATTGAACTAGTTAGACACTTGCTAAGACAAGTCTGATAAGACATTTGGTAGTATGGTTCACGAAAATTTACCCAACTCTTATTATTAAGTCAGAAACATTCGAGGGGTATGGATTTAATGTCGGTCTATAAGCACCAAATTGGGTCTATTCATGGATGCAACTTCGTCCCATTCGATGGATGTATTACTAAATTCAGTCTTTGAAAAGTTTCTTTTTCTAATTTAATGAATTAAGGGATTGCTGGCTATATTCGATTTACTTAGATGACCTACATGAATATAACCAACCGCAAATTCATGGTTTTCCACTTGAAATTTTAGGAATAACAACCATTTTACTACGTTATGGATACAACAGGCCGTTATGGATACATAGTTGAGAACATACAAAAAAACATGTCCCTAACATTGGGTCTACGATTTTCTTGCAAAATCATTGTTATTTTAGCTATGTGAACTGTTAGTTTGGAACGTGTAACTATTTTCTGCACATCCAGACTGCATTACTTGCTTTTTCGTTCAATTGAGCCAAATTTAGATCACTTGAAGATCGTGTAGATCATCTGTTCAACTTAACCAGTGAAATCAGTGAAGTGAATTAATAAGTTGATAATTGTCTCAATTGCTTCGGATTACATCGGTCATCCTAATAGCAAGATGATTTTGTTGATTATCGCTAAATTAATGACACATTTGGTACATAGGCCGAATAAAGGAGCGTTAGCCTAGCCTAGCCGCCTTACATCCCCTTACCCTAGTAAATTTAATACAGGTATACCTCGATAGTACGTACATCAACTTTCTCACTTTAAATCGCAATTGCATAAAAACTACAGATTGATCTGAAATCTAATACAACCAAAACAAAAAGCAGAAAGTTGTTCTTTCTTTTCGTTGTATTAGATTTCAGATACAACCAGTGGTTTTTTTTTTGCAATTGCGGTTTGAAGTGAAAAAGTTGATGTACGTACTATCGAGGTATACCTGTAGAACACAACTTTACTGAACCTTTCATAGTCCTATCTGTTAGTTTTAATGTGAATCTGGGGAGTTTGCTAGTAATCATTCCATAAAATTTCGTTTTTTAAATAAAGCATTTCGCGACAATTTTCTGAAAATTTCAAATGTTGTACACTTTTGTTTCTTGAATAAAAACACACAAATTTGCTGGAAAAAGTTTATTTTTATCTCACATATTTTTTGAAATATTGAAGATTTTATTTCTAAAAGGCACTTTTTCAGGCTGTTCATTCACGACTGAAGCGTCCGGCGCTTAAGTTCAGAGATATTTTGCTGGTGTAGATTAGGGTGTCCCTAAAAATCAGTTTTTTTCATTCTAACTTTTTAGTTTCGCTTGTTAGGAGAAAATAATCTTCAAATGAAGTGTAGAGAAAAATATGATGCATGTTTTTGCTAAACTAAGTATTTGGGTATATCTTATTGTTCAAAATTTAGGGGAAATTTTAACGAAAAACATGTCCGATTTCAAGCAGTCCCCACTCATGTGCCCCAGGAGTACCCGGGCTTATTTGTACAGAAAATTGTTCCTTGATACCCATTAAAACAAGAATTTGATGATTTTCTGGCCAATTCTAAAAGAAAAAAACACATGTTTTTAGTTAAAATTACCCGTAACTTTTAAATGATAAGTTGTATTAAAAAAAAATTGCCATGCAAAAATGTGCGCTATAACGTTTTCTATATTTTGTTACAAGATCACTTTTCCCCAAAATAAGAAACAAAAGTTATAATAAAAAAAAACTCAATTTTTAGAGACACCCTGATTTAAAGCAGAAAAGTAGCTAAATCATGGCCAAATGAAGAGCTAGAAAAATGGTATCTAGAGCAAAGTTGCTTTAAATTATATTACCTACAAACTTGTCTTTGAGGTCACCCTTCTATTGTGTTTCGATCAAAAGTCTGCAACAGCGCTGCCCTAGCGGTAAAGTTTGGAACAACAAAATCATCATCACAAGATTGAAAACTTGTTTATATACATTTTTCTAGAAGATACCATGATTCAGAAATGTAACCCTTAGGAGTTATTAATTTCGCCTTGAAAAAAGGCTTTTTCGATCACTGTGCGATGATCGTATTTTTTTGAAAACGAATGTAGATACAAGGGGCAAGACAGCTCTTCATCGCGAGTAATTTCATAGTTACTTCTGAGGTACCTCGAGTAACTCTCGTTGCTCAGCAAGCGAGCACTGTCATCTTTTTTGTTCTCTGTTTTTGCACAACAGCTGTCAAACAAACCGACGCTATTACATTAGCTCTCGAATGTGAAAAATTTGGAAACTAGCAATTTTCATTGTTTTAGGAAAACAAGCTACATTCACTTAAACTACATATTTGATATGCTCGTACTTTTACATCGTATTTACTACTATTCGTGTGGTGCAATTTTATCATCTTTCCACCAGGCGGCCAGATTATGAACTGGTGCTTAAGAACAAGGGCAGGAGAAGAGACAAACGAGCTCAGCCGCTGCACTCCGACCTAAACTTTGAGCTTCTTAGAATCGATGTTTAGCAAATGACACATCTATACATATCGCTATCATGCCTCATCATTGCACTTCAGTAGGGTTCACAGTTGTGCCATCTTCTATAGCCATTAGCAGAATGTCCACAATTGTTTTCAAACCAATTGAAAGTCTAATTGGAAATCAAACTTTTCGAAACCATGGCAAACCGATAAGAACCGATGAAGATTGATTCAATTTCAAGCTATATCGAGTTACTCGCGAGTTACTCGCTGCATCAAAGCAACTCAGAGTTGAGCTGCCTCACTCGTAGTGGAGATCCTAAAAGACACAAGACTAGTAATTTTAAGAATAGAAAAGATGGCGCCATTATTGCAGGGTGGCCACAGACTCGGGAAATGCGGGATAAATGCGGAAATCGAAAATCATCGGGAAATATGCGGGAAAAGTCTGGAATTTTAAAATCCTTCGGGAACTTTTGCTATAAGGAAGAAACCATACTAACACCTTTTTCAAATGATTTGAGTAGCGATTTTGTCATCTACTCGGTCCAACGACCCCTTTAACGGAATGAAACAGTGTTTTGTTTTGCAAGTCCAGCATTACTGAAGATGATAGGTCAGTGCTCTAAGGATGGCCCGGTTGTCAACTGGAAGGCATTCAAAGAAATAATTAGAGAAATCAGGGATCTACGAACCAGCCCTGGCTTTGATGTCTTTAACATCGTTAGCTGCGGCTTGCACGTCCTACACAATTCCTTCAAGGAAGGGCTGTTCAAAAACGTACTGCTTAATAGATCTGGCTACACGACAGTGACAGGTGAGATTTCGCACATGCAAAATTTCACTGGAACTCCAGATTCTTTTGACTGAAGCATCGCTATTATATGCATTACTGTAAATTATAGTGCGAAGATTGAATTTGCAAGTTTTTTCCAACATTTTTTTTTTATGCTACACGAGTTCCGCCAACCTGGGATGGTAAGTTTTAAAATAACAAATATTTGTCATGCAGTGAACAGAAACCTATTGTGCCAGTCACCTTACAGCAACAACAAAGACACCAAAGGTATCAGCTTTTTTTTTATAAACGAATGTTTTTAAAAAAAATGAGCTGTGCATTTTTCAACGCCTGTTAAATAGACTAAATATAAAATGTGGACCAATTGACGCATGACGATATTTTTGATAACTAGAATTACATATGGAAAGCTTTACATAAAAATGATGTAAAATCGTGTTTTTTTTTCAGCTTTATCGGTTTTTCCACTGAAGTTCTGCGAAGTTCTTTGGAAATAGTAGGCCGTGCTTTTGAGCGAAGAAAACGCTTTTTTCCCGTCGTAGTTAAAATTTTGGGAAAATTGAAAAATAATCGTGTTTTCGATGGAAATTCACACTAAAAATGTGCCAAAGTGCTCCCCAACGAGTTCTGCTCGTTGTGTTGAACAAATCTATGCATTTCCGATCTATTTTCAGAGGACCTTATATATCCGAAAATAGTGCTTTTCCCCTCTGTCGTGCGTGAATTGATGAGGAGGAGTCAAAAACAGCAAACGTGCCATTTTACGCTGAAAAACGGCAAAAATTTGATTAAAAAGATTGAAAGTATAAAGCTACGGTCGTTCGGAGTCGATAGGTGATATTTTTCAGTCCGGTCACAACGTAATAGCAGTGAAAAAAGTCAATCGTAAAAAGTGAAAGTTTGTAAAAGTTGTAATTGTAAATATCGGAATTGCAGCCGTGAGCGGTCAATCATGCTCACGCTCATGAAATTCTGCGAAGTTCGTTGGGTGGAAAATGAACAAGTTGCTAGAAGAGCGCTATAAATGTTGCGCCATTTGAGAATTTTAAACGGAAGTTTTCGCCGGTATTCCGATCAAAAGTGTTCGCTGGTGTGGCTCATGCGGTAGCCGATAAGATGCTGGGACCAAAGCTGAATTTTGTCATCTCGTCTGCAGCAATGGTTTAGTCGTTTCCCAGACCGGATCTCCTATGGCTTCGTTTCTTTTTGCCGATTTGATAGGACAAGCTAGAGCCGCTATGGAGACAATTGTTAAACCCGAGCGCCTGACAGTCAAACCAAAATCGTTAATTGAAATAGAATTGACGGAGATCAATCTTCTGCCATTCTTAATGTGGAAATCGGTTTTGCCTTTAAATCGGCAATCAAAAAAGTGAGAAAATTTGTAAAAAAAATCCGAAAAATAAGAATTTGGGAGGCTTGCTCTATGCTATCTTCAAAGACGTTCCTTGCCGGATTCCATAAAAACGAACAGCGTTTGGACAAATTGTGGCTAGAATTGGTCGTTCTAAGAGGAGCTGCCAAATTTGACAACATTTGCTCATCCTAGCTCACGAAAATGCGACGATGGAAGAGGATTTTCAACAAATGAAAAGTGTCTGGTGGTGGATCAAACTGAAAAGAGTTTGGTAGCGCAGAGAAAAAAAATCAACTACGTCGAAATAACAAAGTCCTTGATAAGATATCCACCAAAGCAGGTTACACAATACGCAGGAAGACCGATTTGTGGCTGCTATCCGTAATTTTGTCTAATTGAAACAAGTCAGAATATCAGATTGAACAGTTTTCTCAAAAACTTCAAAAATATCTATTAATCCAATTTATATTAACTCATTTTCCCAGTAGGGAAAATTAGACCAAAAAACGAGAAAAATTCGGAAAAATGCGGGAATTTTCAAATCAAGATTGTATGGCCACCCTGTTATTGTTGAATTTGCCATTGGCTGTGTGCAATTGTGGCTAGAACTATCTGGAATAGTGGCACCCGCGGATGATTACCTATACTGAAGGCTTAATACTTAGAAAGTCTCAAGTCAACGTTCTACCAGAATCTGCGCCCAGATCATCCTTAGCTTTAAACAGGAAAATTTTACAAAAAAGTTAGTAAAATTACTAACAAAGTCGACTACTCACATCGGGATCCGGTCGCTCCATGATTGTCCCGAGCTCGCCCTGCTCGCCGCTGCTTCCGATCAGGTGTCCCGCCTCGGTGTAGCTGCTGCCCATGGTTCCATTGTTCGTAATGCCAAATCCTCCGTTGTTGTTCATAGCATTCGCGGCATCGTCGTCGTGGAACGAAACCCGTCGGTTGTCCCGGTAGGCAGCCGATCCGAATGCCGGATTGTTCGGGTTGTGGTTGGGATTGGGATTGAGATTGGGATTGTTGTTGTTGATGCTGTTGCTGCTGCTCGATGACGATGGAAGGGTGTTCGTCGGGTTGGTTGGCCCGGCAGTCGTGAGCAGATTGTTGCCGTATCTTCCCAAAGTGTTGCTGTTGTTGTTGCTGTTGTTGTTGTTGTTGTTGTTGACAATGTTTTGCTGCTGTTGCTGCTGATGTTGATCTGCGTTGGTGATTAAATTGCTATTGAAGGTAAGCTTGGTGGCACTGCTGCGAATTTTCTGCTGTTGCATGATCATGTAGGAGCTGTTCCGTTCCGGTGGAGGAGGAGGGGGAGCTATGCCTGTGTTGCTATTCTGAGTGGCAGTGGAGGCGGTGGAATCTTGCAGATATCCATTCATGGTGGATTGTTGGTGATCGTTGAGTTCTTCGTCGACGCGATCGGCAATGTTGAGTTGGTTCATGTCGACCGCTATCTGGGACATCAGCTGATTGGCGTTGGTGTTGCTCATGGTGATTTCGCTCAGATTGAACTGTTTGTCGTGATGGGCAAAACTGGCCGTCTTGGCAGTTCCCTTCGATGGGGATGAGGGAGTGCTGCTGTTGTGTTTGAGGATGCTCTT
Source organism: Aedes japonicus (assembly GCA_034211315.2). Classification (NCBI taxonomy): domain Eukaryota; kingdom Metazoa; phylum Arthropoda; class Insecta; order Diptera; family Culicidae; genus Aedes; species Aedes japonicus. The sequence continues at coordinate 2,714 of JASCZW010013691.1, read as the reverse complement.
GGGTTGGATAGCTGAGCTGGCGGAAGCAACCTGCTGTTGGAAGCTGGCGATGGTGTTTGCAACCGAATTCGTAGACTGATCGTCGCTTGCAGGGGTTTCCGAGTTGGACTGGACCGATGGCATTTTTATGTCGACTTGCTTCATCTTGGTCAAAGGGGCCGAGATGGTGTTTTGGGGCTGGGCAAGTCGGAGGACTTCGTGAACTCCGGTGGATTCCTTCCCGTATGGGGAGGAATCGTTATCGTTATAGTCCTGATCTTCTTCCATTGCACGGCGTTCAAAGTCACGCTCGAGCATCAGAGTGCGGAGAAGATCATCTTGCTGTGGCGTCCTGTGTGGCAATGTTTGTAGTTCTGCGATCTGTTGATCGCGCCAAGCACGGATGTGCTCCCGCCGAAGTTCAGTTTCCTTTTCCTTTTCTTCGCGTTCCCACGGGTTACTTCCCGGAACGATTACGTTTTTGTTTTGCGTTGGCACGTTTGGTGGGTAGAAGCCTACTTTTGGAGCTTCGGATGAACTGTACGCTCCGATGGTGGAGCTGCTTCCTGGGACGGTTTTGAACAGTGGATGTGTGGCTGATGGTGGAAGTGGTGGGTGTTCTTGGTCGGAGGGCATTCCGGGGCGCATCTGCGGTTTGGGAGCCGTCGTCGGAGGGAGCTGTTTGTGGGAGCTGATTGGCGTACTGGGATGAGGACTAGCACCGCTGAAGCCGGGATGTTGCGACTGTTGTTGCTGTTGCTGTTGCTGCATGGAGGGGGATGGCATCATTGAAGAATCGACATTCTGAGGGCGCTGTTGCTGCTGTTGTGGTGGAGCTGCAGCCTGATTGCGCCGTTTGATAAGTTCGTTCATCTCTGCTAGCTTCGCTTGGCCACGAAGCAGTGAGGCATGCTGTTGCTGCTCGTTAGGATAGAGCTGCGGGGACATCATGGGGCTACCGTTTTGGTAGCCGAATCCACCCCCGCTGGCGATCATGTTCACGTTCTGCATGCTCTGGCTGGCGGAAATGCCACTGGGGTGATGGGCGGCATGCTGGTGCGAGACAGGCTGTTGCTGCTGCTGGTGCTGGAAGGAATGTGCAATGTTTGGCATCGACGGGGCCATCATCTGGTTCAGTCGCAGACTCTGCTGCCCTTGCGAATCGCGGACAAAGTTGTTTCCGACCATCGGCTGCTGAGGTGGCATCTTTTGCAAGCGACCGGGACCCATGGTGTTCGAACCGGAGGTGGCTGCCACCAGGTTCGGGTGCGAGATGTTACCGCTGAGCTGTTGTTGCTGTTGCTGTTGAGGAGGGGGCATTCCGTAGGACATCGAGCCGGTTGGTGTTGTCAGTAGTAAATTGTTCGGATTGGAATTGCTATTGCTATTGAAATAGGCAGATGCTGGACGGCTTAACATTGGTTGTTGCTGCTGTTGCTGGTGGTTGCTACTGCCACTGCTGATAGAAGCTCCCGGGGAGTTGAGTGATGTCTGTAGAGGCATTGGGGGTCTGCGAGAAAAGGTGGAAGTTTAATGGAGTGTGATTCGTGGGATTTTTTGGGAAGTTACCTTTCTCCGAGATTGGGGTGACTCTGGTTTTGTGCACGATAGACACTGAGATTTTGATAGAATCCCTGGTCTTGACTTGCTGCTCCTCCTGCCAGGTTGTGGATGCTACGGGACTTTGCGGCCGTAGAACCTAGAATAGTTACACAATTTAGCTTCTGTCGTTCAGTAAATCTTCTATGACATTTGTTTTGAATGAAGTAATTTAAGAAAATGCTTGAGCGTGGTGCAATTATCTGTACAATTAGTTTGCCGGAAGTAGCATGAAATTTCAAACGTGCTGGTGATGAATGTGCTCTGTGCTTAAATCTAATGTTTCGGACGAACAATATGCTTATGGAAATGCACATACATAGCAACAATTGCAAACATCCTATCCTATCTTCAGGGGCAAATAAACGGTGCCCCGTATCTCGGCTTCGCTGAAAATGGGACAAACTAGTTCTCTTACCAATATTGCCAACGTGGTGCAGAGCCGGAACCGATTTGCTGTTGGGAAGATGCTGTCCAGAGAGGTGAAGGTATGGGTGGTTTAGTGGGATCACTGGTGCCTATGCGTGTCATGTCTCGTTCGGACATTCGTCTGCCACCTGGGTGTTCCGAGTTTGTGAGTTTTGGGAAAAGAGATGACCATTTTGAGTTTATGATAAGATAAGCCAAACAACTTCCACACCAAAGAAAAGAACTTCTAGGAACAGAAAGGGTTGCATAGACCATTACACTACAAAGGTTTTCTTTGCCTTCGGATTAACGCATGCATCAACAGGGTGAACTAACTAACTAACTAACTAACTAACTAACTAGTAACGCTTCAAAAACTACCAACTATTAACGGGGACATATCAGTGCTGATCACAGTACCGCAAATTATTGACCGCAGTCAATTACAGTGCCCCGAAGGTGTGACATGGAAATCTAAATAAATAATAGTTTGCGTGTAAAATTTCAAGGTTCAGGAGTTTGAGTGCCGCTTTCACGGGTGCAAGGCACGTGAATGAAGCACGCGAAAGCTAAACTTGTGATATGTCTAGAACTACAATGTATGATTGGTGTATCATTGGTGCGGCACCAAATATGTAAATCATCTTATGCCAGACACTTTGTTCTCTTATCCTACCTCGGGAATTCGCTCCCACCCCCCGCCTACTGCAATCTAAACAGCACCCAAA
>JASCZW010013690.1:0-24838 GCA_034211315.2 Aedes japonicus | reverse complement strand
TATAATGATGGCTGTTTACTTTTAGAGAATGTAAAGTTTGGTGAACCAACTCACTGCCTGATCCAATGAACGGGTGAGACATGCGTCACCACTGGACACAGCTTAACAATTCTTTGATTCAAATTTTCCGTTTAATTATACCTTTTCCAATCGCACAGATAGTTTTATTTGAGGTTAAATTATGTTGCAGAATCCACTGGTTTTGCGATATCCGAGAGGAGAGCTTTTTATAGAAGTATGGAAGTTTCTGATAAAAGCTTACGCTAGTCGCAGGGTTCCCAACCGGACGATCTCCCATGAAAGCTGCTTTAGGTAATGATCATTGGCAGTCTTACATGGTACCCCTCATTTTTATTTCTCACGTTGTTTATACCGCGAGCCACCATGCATGCAAACCAGGATGTTTGCCTCTAATCAAATGTTTCTCGCTCTCTTACTCCCCAATGTCTCCTCAACATTGATTTGGCTATAAATTTATGTGAATGTGTGTGTGTATCCTCCGTGGCAGCGGTGGTGGCGAAACAATTCAGCGTACAACACAACAACAACATCAAAGCAATAAAATCATGCGCCGATCCTCTCTGCCTCTCGCACGCTAAAGGACGACGGAAGCAGTCCTTGCACGTTGTCTACACCCCTACCCCGGGGGCCGATTCTACCTTGGCAGCCAAAGCAAAGTTCAGTAGCGCAAGCATCAACAAAATAACAGAAAAACAACATAAAACCCCCCTCAGAGTGCCGTCCTTCTGCATGTGGCGTGTGGTAAGGCGGAACTGCTGAATCAATGAGCTATTTTTTCTTCGAAGAAATTTCCATCTCAGTTCAGGCACTGACCATGCGAGCTGCTGACTGATGGATATGAAACTGCTGGTCATGCTCTGTGCCCATAGTGACTGTCTCCAGGACAACCTTGTTTTGGTGTAGCAGAAGTATTACTTTTTCTCCTGTGATGTACCTGGCATTAGGTAGGTCGCCAAACCGCTAGCTCACTGGGTTTTTCTATCTTTTCCACGAAGGACAGGAGACATTGGCAAAGGACCATTTCATTACCAACTGCAGAAAAGCTCTAGATCCTTGAGAGAAAGCGGTGACAACCGGAAAAAGTTGGCTGAAGGTAAAGTGATTTTTTTGCTGATCTGGCTGGAATTTTTATCGGTTTTCACTGCATTGGCTGTGATTGCGATGCAGATGGTGGGTTATCAATGAAGAAGCGTAGTGAGAAGCTGAAGATACTGTGCAGAAAAACCCAGGAGGCAGAAAAAAAACTATATTGCGGATGGAAAAAACTACAACATAGTGGAAAAAAAGGTGAGGCGCTGAGGAGACCAGCACACTGCTGCAGGAAAATCAATGGTGGAACAGACGAAAGTGCCCGATATTTTTGGCCTTTCAAAATAACACACGTAAGATACAAAAGCGAAGAATTAGAGAGCTAAGACCCGTGAGGAAAGCAAAAAGAAGAAAAAAGGTGAGTCAATTACAATTGCTGACTGGAGCAACGATACGGAAAAGTTAAGAACTTGGGAATTGAACCGAATCGGAAACCGAATTTCGGTGACAGCTGTGGTACCGGGAGAGCTTCAGCCACGTCACGACACCGGGAGAGGAAGTCAAAAACTCAAATAAAATTGTGATTCAGCTTTTCTTGCTCGAGTGAACTTTTGCTCAAGGGTGATCCGACTGTTGCTTATAGTCGACCGAGGTCTACCCCCTCCACCCAAAAACAGCCGCGCTTCCCTCCCACCGACTTGGCGCCGAAGGGTTGCGAGCAAGGAAGCGACGGGAAGGGTGATAGGAGGAAAACTGTTGAGGCAAGAGCAGGACAGGTTGACTATCCATTAGCTAGCGCTACTTATTTTCAAAATCATTGGAGTGGCGCCAGTGTACAGTAGCAGCAGCATCATTATCAGCATCAGTAGAAAGTAAAATTCGTATAGCTTTGAAGCGAATTAGGGACAATAAAAACACACAGCAGCTCTACCGTAGTCATCCTCGTTCTCGAAACCTAACGCCGAGAGGGTGGACGAAGAAATCTCTCGCGGTTTCCTCCTGTGTATTCTCACTGAGGTTTAAGGCAACATTATTTGGTGAGGAACTACTTCGCAGCAGCGGTCAGTCAGGGTTCTCCCATCCTTGGAAATCATCCTCTTTTCAGGATCCGTGAGTGAGCAGCAGCCGTCGGTGAGTGTGGTGCGGTGAAGAAGCATTACCGTGACTGTGTTTTCCGCTCTTCACTTTATCTCTCGAGATTGTGTAAGCAAATAAAACCATACAGCAAGACAAATATATTTTCGACCTCTGACACCATATCCGTGGTATCTGGCACATAAGCGAGTGCTTTTCGTAGTTCACGTTAACGAATTGATTCCGAAGAGGCACGAGATAGAAACATCATCTGTCACCGACTGAAAAACGCAAGAAGGAAGAAAATCTATCCCCAGAAAGTTTAAGTAGATAATAAACCCCAACTGGTGAGGTACATTACTACGAAGTAAGTGAGCATACAAGTGGAACCTGTTATTGTCTTAGTTGCGCTTAACTGATGGATGTGCAGTGGCAATTAGCAAATTTCAAACAAAGGAATCGGAGAACACACAATTGAGTTAACCACGCAACCAGAAGAGCGCCTCTTGAGAAATTGGTGTCATCATCGTTAAATGCTCCTCTCTACGGTCTTATAGCTTTATTTGCGGTGAGTAATGATACTGCTTTGTCATTTGACCTTTTGCTTTCCACAGGAGATAACACGAAAAACTACAAATGTTGATCAAAATGAAAAGTGTTTGCTATCGTTTCTATCTGGTCAAATGTGTTTTTTTATGTTTCACTATATTGAGTATCATTTTGAAAGGGTAGCAATCCGAGCAACTTTCTTTCTGTCTTTCAAATTATTTGGCAGAACCAATACAGGTAGCTAAGAAAATGGCAAGGAACTGTAAAAATATACTAATCACAAGATTTCATTGGAGCTTCGGATAGTTCACCAAGTTGCCAATGGTTTGACGTAATTGAAATGAATCGATCAGAACGTCCGAGGTTTTGAAACATACCTTTCAGACTTTGAGATTGCATCCAGAATATTCTTGATTTAAATTGTTGTGAAAAGCCTACTTGGACCGATTATAAAAACAAATTTTCTTTCGGAATGATTTACATCCACACCTCACACACCAAAGCCACGAGTTTCAATTTCACCCCGGGAAAGCACAAAAAAAACAGAATTAGGAGGTTTTATTGTATTTCCAAAATAACTCCGATGGCAACATTGCCAAAACCATCCAGCTTTATTACGTTTTATTAAAGTTTTATGAACGCCACTGAAAATCAATTTGGTTTTATTACTTATATTTTAGTCAGGTTTATGAGAACCTAGACAGCTTCTTAACAACGATCTTGAGACCGTGCTTCTAAAATTCCTTTTACTGCTATCAAAGATTTTATTTTGACGTAAAATGCTGTTTTGAAATGCCTTTAAGGAACTGATTCAAATTATCTTATTATGGTCAGTTGAAAATGCATTTTAAAACCATTTTGCCTCCAGTAAATGCATTAAACGGCCTAATGGCATTGAGAAAAGTCACCAAATGACCAGTTTTATAGTAGCCATCGCGAAAATAAATTGGCTTTTTGGCAAAACTGTGATTTCCTCCAATCGCCATATTGAAATACATAAAATAATTGAAATGTGGAAAAATAAATACACCAAATTTTAAATGTAAAGCAAATGGTCTGTAGATCAGAGACCAATTTTGGCATTATTTTAGAAAACGCCATTGAAATCCATAAATTTTCAGGAAATTCATTATCAATTTATAGAATATATATGTTTCAATTTTTTTCTTGTTGATATAAACTCGCATAATCTCCGAGGCGCATTAATTTTCGGCTCTTATTGTGCCAATATTCACCATAAAATTAAATGCGCATATGATTTGGAGCATGCTCTGAAAAACTTAATTTGTTTTGGATATTTTGCTATCAAACAGAATTTCCCCGAATTTTCTTAAACATTATTTACTATTAAATGGATAAGAAGAGCAGAGAATCCAACAAAGCAGAACAACAAAAACCAACCACGATATCACAGTGAATTTTGACAGCTGTGGTCATTTGGCATTATGCTGGCTTTGATGGCAGCCAATAGGTTTTATGAAGGTTGTCATTACATCTTTCACTAGAATACTTTCAAAATTCTTATGGTCTTATAAAGGTTTTATCAATTTGTTATGACAACCTTCTATAGAGTGGGCCACTTTGGATAAACTTTGGCTTTAAAGATGCATAGAGGCGCTGTTGATGGACTAAACATTTTTGAATGTAGTTTTATTAACAAAGCCGGGAGGAGTGCTATACGGCTGGAATAAAATTAAAATTGTTACTTGGGTATTGACGCTTTCCCACTGTAACAGTGTTCTTGTTAAATCTGCCCAGAAGCTCTCAGAAGCATTGTGAGCCCTATTGAAATGTAAACTCAAAATTTGCAATGGTTGCAAAAATGCAATTGCAGCTTTTGCAATTATATCTTGAGAAATTCGCATGACTCATAAGAAAATTTTGCCCATCTTGACATGCAAGTATGTGCAAGCGGCTGGCAGCACACAGAATAAAAGTTATCGCTGTATTGCTTGGTGGAGGTACTAAATGGTCACCCACAATAGATACGTTAGCGTTCCGTTAACGTCTGGGCCAGCCATAACCGTTCATTCATGAACAACTTTTCACTACGAGTGAGTGGCTACTACAGAATCTCGCAAAGCACTGCTGGAATTCCGCCGGAATGTGTTTGTTTTGTTCTGCCTGATCATCGAACTCCAATCTCCCTGAAATCAAGTTTCCCTTCCTGGTCGACAAAGCCTTCTGTGAAATAAAATATGACATGCAAGTGTGTGTGAGCGACAGTTTGCATCCATTAGCTTCCTTGCTGTACCGCTGGGTGCTGCGATAATCGAAGCAACTGTAGGGCATTTCCACATATTTCAACTTGTTAAAGTGGCTGAATGTTTACTATCTAAAGCCGGCACGCTGGCGTCCACAGTTCGAATCTCGGTTACTCGTTTTTCTTTGTGAGCTAATGAACTTTCGGACTCCCATCTAACACTCAATAACTAATACACTGCACAACCTCACGCACACATTGAATTTTGACGTACACTGAACGTATTCCACTTAGCTACTACTGGAAACACATGTAGATATTTTCCGATCAATATATATAAAAATAAATTTCTGTCTGTCTGAACCATATATAATCGAAAACTACTGAACCGATCAGCGTGAAATTTTGTATGCAGGAGTTTTTGGGGCCGAGGAAGATTCTTAAGATAGTTTGAGACCCTCACATCTCTGAAAGGGAGGCTCCTTACAAATGAAGAACTAATTTCTGCATAACTCAAGAACTACTCAAGTTTTTGGAGGCAAAACATGGAGAGGAGGCTCTCATACAATTAGAACAGAAGTTCTTGCATAACTCAAGAACCTATCAAGCAAATGGAATCAAATTTGGCATGTGGATTTTGGAGGCAAGAAATACGGTGGTTTGAGACCCCTCCTCTCTCTGGTGGTGAGGAAGGGGTGTCTCATACAAATGACACACAAATTTAAACCAATCATGAACATTCTGTTCGATGTTTTAAGACCTTACAAACGTCTGAAGGAGGGGGGGCTCCCATACAAATGAAACACAAATTTCTGCATAATTCTACACCTAATCAACAAAATATAACCAAATTTGGCATGTAGGGGTTTTTGGCGACAATAAATGTTTCTATGGTAGTCTGAGACCCCTCCTCTATCAGGAAGTTACTCTCAGTGCAACCTATGAACAAGTAGTTAATCTATGGTTATGCAAGCGAAAATGACGTTCATGCTGACAGGATACGGCGTAGTTTAAAGATAAACATTTTGTCAATTAGGTTCTCGCCGAGCGATCTCACAAACACTAGCGTGCTGCTTTACACGTGTAGGATCGATTTGTTTGTTGTTTTCAACCACGAGATCAACTGTCAAAATGTTCAGGTTGACAACGGTTTGTTTTTATTTTCAACCAGCAAAACGATTGTATTAGTGAATCTGCTTACTAAAACTAACGGCGGCAGAGAAGTCTATGAAACGCTTTTACACAGAAATCAAAACCATGTTAGAAACTAAAGATCTGAGGTATAATTAAAAATACACACCTATGTTTAATTTAGCATAAATAACACACTTAGCAAACGAAAATATTTTAACAAAGCGCCAGTTCTATTATATTTCCATACATTTAGTTGCAAGCTTGGCAAGGCTCGCACTGGGTTCAGCTAGTACCAAAATAAATGACTTTTACATGAACATCGCATAGAAAAGAAATTCTACTATACTACTCATTTCCATTTCATTGGACACATAAGATTCACTCGATTTTCATTCACTCACTTTCATTTCTATTCCTGTATAGAGCGCCACTCTTAAATTTCTGAAATTGATTTTGAACGATAATATCTCCTTCTAAGTATTTCATTCGAAAGGTAGAACTTGTTGTTATCCGTTTATATAGAATTTCTTCAAAATACAATCTTCATTTTAAAAAAAAAGACAATACAACCGTACAAGAAATAGTCCACACAAAATAATTCGTTTAATAAAAGTAAAAACATCGTCAGTTACAATCTTCATCAATGATTAAAAAATTTCGCTTACTGTTTAGCATACAGTATTAACGTGTGGAATACATAGTCTTTAAAATTCTGAAAGTGTTGGTGTACGTTGAATGTGTCTTTGCATCGGATTGAAAACAATTATTCCTCTAAAGTATAATGAATTTTGTTAAGTACATGTCATGAAATGCGGTGTTCTTATTTCATCCGCGTTTCTAGTATTATGTGTATGAATATCACTTTCCCTTTCAATGCGTTCTCACAAATATCGAAATAGCAAACCATTAACTACTTTAACAATGAACACCATAGTCAAATATACAATTCTTTGCTTTACCGACATAAAAGTCAAGGATGTGAATCTGTTACATTTTAAAATCAAACGCATTATTTTATTCTGCAACCGCTTCAGTAACTGTGTTTGACGTTGGAAAAAAAAATTCCACTGGTGTTAAGATAATTTGGGTTCAAGAGTAACTTTTGAGATGGGCGTATGTGTTTTTTCCAACATTTTACTTGAAAAATCGTAGTTCAAAAACCATTACATTTGAGAAAAACTTTATATAAGGGAATTATAGGGAACTAAAAAGCCTTTCTTAAAAAAATTTACACAGAAAAAAAAATTTTTTTTCATCTAGAAAAATCAAAAATAATTACTAAAAATAAAATATCTAAAAAAACATATATTTAATATTTTTTTAATTTGTTGTATGGAAATTTGAGGAAAAAAGACACGTTTTAAAAAAAAACTCTAGGATGAACGCTCTTATAATAAAAAAGTTTTTCAAATAGCGAACTTTGGTGTATATTTCAAATTTTGGTTATTCATTCTTATAAATAAATTTTGATGTTACAATATGGTTTTGGAGATCATTACAAACAATAATGATTATAATGATAAACCACGTAAACGCAACCGTTTTCAAGATATTTCTGATTTTCTTTCAATAAAATTTCAAAACCTCAAAAAATACGCCCTTTTCATAAATTACTCGTGATATTAAAACAACAATAGCTAACGATTGTTTCTCTTGTGTTTTTAGCCTTTTTAAAACACATGTATGTGCCTCTTACTTACTCTTAACAGCTCGTCGATTGAAAAAGCTTCACTTAAAGTTATAAGACAAAAATAATGAATTATGGTTGGTTTATATTTATATATACCATTTATTAGTCTCGGTCATTGATAATATTACATAAACATTATATAAACTATTGATTGCTTTTATATATATTATGAATCCTGCCTTCTTCGTCATTCGAAAACAGTTTTACAAAAACTTCGTTTTCTGAAATTGGAACGAATGAGTGGTACTTTTGTGTACCTGCAATCGTTTTAGTCTGTCGGTAAATTTCATTCCATTCTGCTACCCCCTGTTCCATACTCTTCATGTGATACATGACAAAACGACATTTTTGTTAAACAATCATCACTTTTTGGTTCGCCCATTCGAATAACTCTAATGCACTTTTTATAGGGTGTTCATGTTGTACAGCAAGGCTTGCATATCTTGCCATTCGTTTTAATGTACCACCAATTGCATCGCAAGGTCCCTTACCGTGGGATGTTGCGAAAAAATGCCATTCAGCATCAATATTGTATTTCTTTTTAAACTTACAAAGGCTTGCAAAGTTCTTCCTATTTTTATATTGGGATGCTGCCCCGTCAGACATAAACGTAGCTTTCTTTACTTTAATTTTTGTTTGCAAAAAGCTTATTAGTTTTGAAATAAACACCTGCACCGCAATCGTATCATGTTTCAACACTTCTGAGATAACAATGAAACTGATATTTTTAAGTATTCCAGATTCCGTGTAATAAATGACAAAAGGGTGAATAGTGGCTTGCTCATTACTCCAATAACTACTTTGAACAGCATCTTGAAAAAACAAATGAATAATTTTCAGAAAAATCACAAATTATTATTACTTCGCCGTCTTTAAGACAACTTTTATAATCTCTCAAGAAACTAGACTGCTGAGATTTGACAAAATCGTGGGATACTAATTGTTCCAACTTTTCACAAAAATAAGCAATAAATTCATCAATTGGTTTAACAAGTGTCTCTAAACTACATCTATCGGTTGAAATCCATTGCTCAAAAGATATTTCAACTAAACCACGTTTTTCTAATTTGTCTGTTAAACTTCTCTCAAAATCTGAAAAGCCTGGACATCGTTCGCATTCACGGAGGTAACATTTTTTAGTTCTAGTTGATGAGCTACATAATATTTCTTCAAAACACAATTTATAATCATTCTCGAATGAATATTTTCTAAGACCATGAAGCATCAAGTTAATGTTCTCATGAATGGTGCAAACACAAATGTTATGAGAACCTGTGCTGCCAAGTAATTTGCAATGCTTTGGTCTTAGTGCTGCAAAAAACTAAACCCAACAGCATTTTGATGCATCTCTTGAAATTTAATGAAAGCTTCTCTTAATGAACAAACTAAAAGGCGCTTTTGAATATGAACCCTCTTACCTTCACTCCTCACGGAAACGTAGTCGTTCATACCAAGGGTTGCTCGTGTAATCTCATCACTGTCGTAAAATTGCAAAATTTGGTTTTTTATTTCCGGGTTCAGACCGTGTCCCAGCTTTTCGTTAGGGGCAGCTAAAACACCTTCGTGCTTTGCAAGGAATTTAGCTTGTGATACGATGTACTTGTTTGTTATTCCAAATTCTGCCATTACTCTTTGATTTGTCCAAGATTGTGGTAAAACCGAAAGTATCCTTACTTGATCGTCCCTCGAAGTTTCTGGATCAGCATACCGGTCCTTTAGCTGCGCGATTATTTCGTCATATTCGGCTGCTTTCACTTTCAATTGTTCAGGTCATCCTCCTCCGCTTGATCCCCAAATATGTGTGTCCGAATGCCGTTTGAAACATCTTTGAACTTTTTGCGGGCATAATTTACGTTCAGGAACTTTTTAGCCGATATTGGCGAAACGTTGATTCCAGCTACGCCCTTGTTAAATAGCTCAATATTATGGCGCCTTGAATAATCTTGCACACTGCTATCAGATGGCACTGACATTAATGATATTGCCGATGGCGTTTCCTCGAGACCATACAAGTCTACTTGCCGTGATGTAGATGGTTGTGGATCCATAATGTTAGTAATTGATGGTTTCTCACTAGGCTCCGAAATTGCAGCATGGGATTGTTCCGTTCTATTTAAATGCAAACGACAATTATCACAAATCATCAGAGAAGTGTCCAAATGTGTTTTGCCCATAAACTTGAGTTTTTGACATTTTGTTCGGTTAATTTACGAAGGTTTTTGAGCACCGTTTAGTGGGAAACGGCATACAACACTTCTTCATGTTAAACTCCATTTTCAGTTCACTCAGATAGATTTTACTGATGAATGCGACTATGTATGAGCATATATATTGGCTGTGGTACCTTTGGAAATGCAGGTATAAAACATCTCTGGTAGTTTACAGGCAGCGTACATTAGCTGTTTTTTATGAGAAGATATACCTGACATACGTTATAGCTGCTATTTGTCTACCTACCTTAAACAATATGTGTTACTTTCATCGCTACATCACCGAACTGTTCGGAGTGTAGTTTTCACACACTACACCCGACCTCTAACATCGTTGGAGCTTGGCAAAATAGTCAGCAGTTCGATTAATATGCTTCTTCTATATGACCCTCCGCATAATTTCATCATCTGTCCATTTCACACTTGTCGCCCCTGCGACATCTATCTCGCTGTTACTTTCATCGCTTTAGCAAATTCGCTCCCTTCATTCTCTGAGCGGCCCGACCGATACAGCCATAAAACAATTATAAATATATTGATTGCAATATTAAAACAATAGTGCTATTTATCTTGTTCTTTTCAAATGAGTCTTCTTATCATCCTGATATCAAAAGAAAAGAGGACATTAGAGTAATGTGAACGTTATAATATGAAGATCTTGGAAAATTTATCGTTTCTGGTGGAAATCTCGATTAACTTAAGAAAAGAGCGAATTTTCTGAGGTTTTTCATTCTATTGATATAAAATCCGAAAAATCTCGAAAACGGTTTGCGTTCAGGTGATTTATCATTATAATCATTATTGTTTTTAATGATCTCCAAAATCATATTGTATAATTAATTTTCATTTATAATAATGAATAACCAAAATTTGAAATATGCACCAAAGTTCGCTCTTCGGAAAACTTTTTCATTATAAGAGCGTCCATCCTAGAGTTTTTTCAAAACGTGTTTTTTTCTCAAATTTCCACAAAACAAATTTGAAAAATATTAAAAAATATGTTTTTTTTATATTTGATTTTTAGTATTTATTTTCGATTTTTCTTTATGAAAAAAATTTTTTTTTCAGTGTACATTTTTTACAAAGCCTTTTTAGTTCTCTACAACTCCCCATATAAAGTTTTTCTCTAAATGTAATGGTTTTTGAACTACGATTTTTCAAGTAAAATGTTGGAAAAAAAACATACACCCATCTCAAAAGTTACTCTTGAATCCAAATAATCTTAACACCAGTGGATTTTTTTTCAACATACCGAAGACGTGTACCAAGTTTCATCAAAATCGAAGATAGTTGAGTTTGGTGACCGACCGATTTGGCGTGGAATCAGTCTATACTTATATTCAATTTCAATTGCTTACATTTCAATAATCTAAATCTTCATTCAAATGGGAAACGGATTCACTTAAATCCTAAGTTTCAATGAATTACACTGTGTCATCTGTTAACATATTAATGTCACAAAATCATAAAACACGTCGCATGTCATAAATATATATAATATACAAAGGGGCCCTAATACAGTCCCCATGGGACTGGAAACAGAATCATAAAAAACAGTCCGTTGAGTTCTGTCAGACAAATACACACTCAGATTTTTTTAACAGAAATCTGTAAAATTTTACCGAATTCTCAACAGCTGGTAATCCGATTTAACAGATGTCGGTAAAATTTTACGGAAATCTTGTAATCAAAGGGGTGGTCCTTGGCCAGCAGCAATGCGACCCCCTTCTTCCAATCGCCTCAGGGTCGGCGTGCGCGCTTCACTACCGCGTCCAAGGAATCCCTTGCATAGTTTTCTGAACATTCATTCACTTTATTCAGATTTTCACAAAGGTAACGTCTTTTCCCACTTCCTTACATCCTATCCTGAACCTCTTTCCTCACTCTGTCGTCGTCAGGTCCTTATACCCGTTCCACTACTTCACCACTGCTTCTCTTACGCTGCTCCTTGCTGTGCCTGGTCTTCGGGCTAACATGCACTCCGATACTCCTCCAGCTGCCAGTTCAACGTTTCCTCTCCTCCGAACTCCTCCGAGTCTCACCGATTCACGTTTACGATGGCGAACGCGTCGGCTAGAGACGGTGTACAAAATGGCCACGTTTAAGACCCAGGGCTTGAGATGTCACTTGTTCTTGACACTAGGACTCCCACGACGACCGGGAAATAACGGACAACCTGGACGTCGGTCGGAAACTTGACCAGTTCAGGCCAAACTAAAGACAAACAAAGGGGTCCTCGTGTCGGTAATGGGAGATTATGGCCGTTAGTGATGGGGTGGTCGAGATTGTGGTTTAAAGTGGTTTACCTGGATGTTATATCCGCTTCATTTGATACTACTTCTCCACTTAGTCCATCACTTTCCAAGACTTTCTCTACCTCGTATTAGTTTCCAATTATAGTTTTTTCGTCTATACTCAAGCGTCTTTTGCGTTTTTGCATCTATACAAGCGTGCTTCAGACTTAATGGCAGATAAACGATGGCGGTTTGATCTTCAACCGACCGTTGAGGAATTTTCCTCCTATACCCTTTTCGCCCCTTCATGGCCCCCTTTACGTAATCGCCCACTCCTGATCTCCTGCGAAGTCGGGTGGCAAGTAGCGGAACTGTCGATGTGAGCCTGCGTTCTTCACAGTGGGTGTTGTGTGGTGTTCAAAATATGTACTTAAATGTTTTTTTGGTTTTAATTTTAAAAGCCCATACATTTTAAAAGCCCATACATTAATTTACAGTCATCTTGGACACTTCAACACACCACTGGTTACAGTCTGGTATTTTTTACAACAGGTAACTGTAAAATTTCACCGAAATCTGATAAATCGGATTACCGAACGTTCAGCTGTTGAGAAATCGGTAAAACTTTACAGATTTCTGTAAAAAAAAATCTAAGTGTGTAGCTTCCAAACCTCTCAGTACTCGGAATTCCAAAGCGCTTTATTGATTTCAACAACAAGGACCTAAAAATTGTTTTGAAAGCGAGTTCCGGTGCAAAATAAAAACAGCAACAATTGTATCTTACTCTCTAAGTTATCTTTCCATTTGACTAATCGCGGTTTCACAAGAGTGGCTTTACCGGTATCCAGATTATTCCGGTATCAACAAAAAATTACTGATGTAGAATGCAATGTTCACCCATCACCATGAGGCACCAAGAGTGGACAGTAATGTTTGCTAGAATGAAAGATATGAAGAGAAAGTGTTGAAAGTTCAGCCAGTGTACGGTAGATTGAAAATAGAATATAAGTATTGAAAATTGAGTGAAAGGGCATGGATAAAGTAGTACTCGAACAATGGACATTACCATTGCCAAAGAATAACTATTTAAATATTCTAGCAACTGCATTTCACAACAAGTTCTAAAATTTTCTTTAATGTCTATCAGACAAAATATTATTAACAGTAAATTTGATAATGAATTGGCAAGTAAATTGCAGCCAGTGGAGAATGCTTAGTCAGTCAGTTTTGTTTATTTTTTTAGATTTTTCGATGGACTTTGGTTTGTTTTGCAGTCCAAATGTTTCACTAGTTCAAATTTCACCTATTTCGTGAATAAGGGTGATTTTTGTGAATGAGTTATTTTTAAAATGTAAGCTGTTGTTTTGCAGTTTCAGAGGTACGTGTGCCCATATCTCAATTCTTCTTGAATGGGGTTTTGAGGCCCTGACAAAGGCTGTTTTCATGTTGTGTAAGTTGCGAAGATGCGAAATTAACCTGAAACCAATTTTCTCAAAAAATATTGGTACTACTCGGACCACTCTAGGAACAGCGAATAACGAAATTTCAAGAGGCATTTCAAGAATTGTAAAGAGTTGACTTCTATATTTTTTTGTGGAGAATCAATACTGAAGCCCCACACACAGTTATGGCATAGGGTGTAATGGTTCTGTAGAATGGATAAAATAATCTTCCAAGTCCACTTGCAGTTATGTTTCTGACATAAATCACCCTTTCGTTTTTTAAAGTGAATTGATGTGATGTCCATTTTTGCTACAAGTAACAATCCATAACGATAAATGAAACAAAATCATGCGAAATTGCATTACAACCTTGCTTTTCCTTAGGGTTCCCCTACTAATACAGTTTCAAATTGTTGTTATTGTTCTTGTTGTTTAATATTCTACGTAACTACATATCAAACCCATCAAATTTCAACGGCGAGGTCCAGCAAATTTCAACGGCGCTGACTGGAATTGATACCAGACTGACTGGGATAAGAGGCAATCCTTCAACACCACCGGTACCGTCTTCGAGTCCATAGCTCTACTGGTGATGAATACTTATCTTATTTCCTCTCAAAACTAAAGAAACAGATGAGTATGATGGGCGAAAGATCATATATGATTACTTTATATTAATCTCTTCACGTTGCTCAATCCCAGGAAATGAGAAAGCGTACTCGCTCGTGAAGATGGGTGCACAGCAAGGCGATTTGTATGAAAGACAAATTCCACACAATGAGTTTTTGCCATTTGTGACGCGAGAGAACCCTTTCGACTATTGCATACCGTCATTCCTATAGTTTCATCGAAGGCGTAGCTTAAGAACAAGTGATCAGTACACGGAAAAAAAATTAGCGCCTCGATCCTCGAACTGCAGTCATGAATTCCAGAACAAGCAAAAAATCACCGTGAACTGAATCACGTTATCATGAACTAAATAACGATTAAAGGGAAAAATCATGTAAACGTAAACTAATTCACGGTCCGTAATCATTTTTGGGTACGCTTTTTTTTCTGTGTAGAGTTGTGTTCAACCACTACCAATTAGATAAATACCTCTATCGAATTATCGTCGTAGAAATCAATCTTTGCCGGTGTGGGAACAGTAATGATGCCATCGATGACGCGGCCAGATCACGACTTTTAAATACTCTAAAGGCCCAAGGAAGTCAGCCTTATGTTCCTATAAGGGAACGTCAATTAATAATGTCACACAAAAAGTGACCCCCCCTCTTGTCGCGGTTTTTGTAAGGACCTTCAATTTTTTTGGTATGGATTGTCACGTTTTACCAACTGCGTGACATAATTAATGGACCTTCCCTAAGAGATGTGTTGGGACCTCACGACCTTTGTTATATGAGATCCTTTAACTGCTTGTGTTCGTTTATCTTTTCTTTTTTGTTTATTTAATAGTTTTTGTCGGTTTTGCTTCGACATCTTGAGGAGTCTTATCGTGACCAAATGGTCCCCAAACGGTCAAACACAAAAAAGGAGCCCTGTCCGTATCGCACAAAGTTCAAATGCAGAATTCTATTTACACGTTCTTTTGTCCAATTTAACCTCGGGTAAACTGTGAGTAAATACTTAATATTAAAAAAAATGAAATCTTAATTTCGATAAAAAAAAATGTTTTATACCATCGCCAATGTACGAATTTGTATATTGGGTGGCATGTACAATGATATTTTCTTCAACAGGATCAGGAACGGAACCTCCTTCTTACAGCTTGGTCAACGATGGTTTAGTGCATACTGATTAATTTATCATATAAATGATCAATCTTTATTCCTTTCAAGTCCATCATCTACAAAACACACGAAAATTATTTGATTAGGCTTCCGATTTTCCAAATGCGAACTGTCGGGTTTTACGTTTCACACCTTCTATCAAGTTTTGTACCACTGTTATATCCACCTTATTTCATGCTGAACGCCAATTTGCTTTGAGATGTTTTCTGAGTTCTCTTGAGGTTACTCTTACCGATTGCCCAATATTTTTCCATTGGGTGCTGTTAAAGCGAGTTTGAAGGGGTTTTTTCCATGGGTACGATTTGCACACTATTGGCGGTATACCATTCCTGAGCAATTTTTCTGTAGTGGCAAGAAGCAAGGTCTGGTCAAAACAGCACCGAACAACTATGTTTCTTCAAGAAAGGCAATACGCGTTTTTTGCAAACATAAATATCTTGGTTGATAGTGCCAGTTGTTAGGATTTTCCCAATATGTTTTCGATATCTCTGACGGAAAGGTTGGGATAGCGTTTGAAAATGCTGGCCACTATTTTTCCAGTCGCTGTGGCTTCCTAGTCTTGGTTTCCTCCTGATCGCGGCTTCCTGGCAGTCGGCAGACGTTCTCCGAACACTTTTATAACATTCGTTAGGTTGATTTGGCAATACTATGTGATTTTGCCAATCGGCGTGAGAATAATTTGGATTTTGCTTATGCGCGTGCAAAGTTTTGATACGCTTCGACGCAATTTTAACAACTGAATAGAAATGGCAGAAACTAAATAGAGTCAACATTTTGTACGCATACACCTACAAAATGAGGGGTGTTCAAGTTTTGCACGTAATGCACGATTAAAAAGAACTACGTCATATTTGAGTCGACCAAGTTTTATCCATTCCATCCCCTAATAACGTACTTAACCGATTAAACTGATTTTCTTAATGGCTAAGCATCATTAAATGCAATGCTGGTTGATAAAATGTATGGATTGAGAAAGGTTGCAACCCAACTCATCTGCATAGTGTGTTGTTATTCCGCTCGACGTCACTGATTTGCCATAGTGTATTTTTCTTCTACCCAGACGATCACATGAATATCAATCGACAACATTTTTGCAATAAAATGGATATTGCTTTCCTTCTAAACGGCTATCCCTGCCTCTGCTGGTACTTACTGCTGTAGGTGCTGGCGAGTAGATTGAACAGGGCCATTTATTTTTATAATCAAATCAATAAAACATTCGTATTGTGATGTGTGGGTTATGTATGTGTAATGCATAAATACATTCCGACGCTATCTAGCAGAAACGGAAATAATGGGAATGATTTTTTTCTTGGATTTCATGCTACCAAAGTTTCATATCCCCGCTAGTTGCAACAAAGTTCGACCCATTGACCAAACATACTCACACAAACACACGTATCGGAAGGAAGCGGAGTTATTTTTTTTCCTTCTTATTTATTGTCCAGCTTGGCTCGACACTGGTGGCAGCACTACAAAGAACGAGAAAGAAACTTTGGGAAACCTATTAATATTTTATTGGGGGTACTTCATTTATACAATTTCAGTGAAGACTACACAGTTGATAACGAGGCTTTCGCAATTTCCTTGATGACAGTTTATATAATAAAAGTATATAAGAATAGAGGAAAGAAAAGTTTACCACTAACCACACTGGAGGAAAGCGGAAGAACGGAACGGGAGAAACGAAGAGATATTCACCAAAAGAAAAGCGGAAACATAGATGAACGAAAGCGTAGGCGCAATGTTACTTGCTCAAACAAGTGAAATATTGTGCAAAAAGTTAGACAATAACCGTCTGACTGCAATCCTCAAAATAAAGCCGGTGATGATCGCAATATCTGGCCACAGAGAACAGACGTTCATCTTCGGTCTGTTACTTGTGTAAAATTTTAAACAGACATTTCAAATGTTTTTCGTTATGCTCCTGGTAGGCGGCGCTGCAGTTGTGCGATAACTGTCATGTCAAGATTATTTGTAGGAGCATGATACGATGTGCTCTATTTGCGGCTACTTCAACCATGAATGACCAAGTGTTCGTAAAAGAATATTTACGAAAACGTCTCCTAAGCTCCGTTGTTGAGGTTGCACAAGAGTCCACCAATTATTTGGCCGGACTTGACCTGATTTTCCACTACTCATAACAGTTTCTGGAATGATATGGAAAATAAGGTCAACTTTGTACTCAAGGGCCTCCCAATCCTACAAACACCCGAGAGTTAAGACCAATCTAAAAACATTGGGAATTTGGAACTGGAGTCCAAGTTGAATAAAGTGAACATGGTACAACTTAACAGAGATATTTTATTAGATACTCCGAAAATGTCAGGGCAATTGGTTGAAATACGTTTTTTACCCTTCTTACATCAATAGAAGCGTATTAAGATCGCTTGAAAACTCGACTTTTTATCCGAGGCCCACAGGGCCGAGTGTCATATACCATTCGACTCAGCTCGACGAACTGAGCACATGTCTGTGTGTATGTATGTGTGTGTGTATGTGTGTGTATGTGTGTGTGTGCGTTACAAATAATGTCACATCGGTTTCTCAGCCATCTGTGAACCGATTTCAGTTCTGTTGACGGCAAATGGAAGCTACAACATTCCCATAGAACGCTATTGATTTTTTTTCATTCGGACATTTCGTTACGAAGATATGAACGAAACAGTACTTGAAGGCCTATTATAATAGTAATCAAACAGTTTAGTCTCCGATTACATACTGAGCTATTTGTGTACCGATTTTAGTTTTGTTGGTGCCAAATCAAAGCTATGATATTTTCAAATAACTGGTCAATATTTCATTATGATTGGATAATCCTTCATGGAGATATGACCAAAACAATACCTGAGAGCACATAATTGTGAGATGACAATATACTCGTTGCAGTGCAAAACCGAACAAGACCAATCACACCAATCGATGCCGCTTGCATTCTATTGTGTCGCATCTGGAGCGTTGTATAGCACATACAGTGGACTAGCCACACTATGCTACTGTATAGAATTAGAGCAGCATCGATTGGCTCGAGTGGCTGGTTTTCAACTGCAACGAGTATATTCGAAAATTACACAAAGTCTCCATTTACTATTTTCAACGAATATGTACTTATTAAGCATCTTGAATCCATATCGATAATCAAAATTGAAGCTCAGGATTGAAGCTTTGTTAACGCCAAATTAAAGTTATAAAATTTCCAAATAAGTGTTCAAAATTTCATTATGTTAACTTCCCTTTTTTACCCTTCTTACATCAATAGAAGGGTATTAAGATCGCTTGAAAACTCGACTTTTTATCCGAGGCCCACAGGGCCGAGTGTCATATACCATTTGACTCAGCTCGACGAACTGAGCATATGTCTGTGTGTATGTATGTGTGTGTGTGTATGTGTGTGTGCGTTACAAATAATGTCACATCGGTTTCTCAGCCATATGTGAACCGATTTCAGTTCTGTTGACGGCAAATGGGAGCTACAACATTCCCATAGAACGCTTTTGATTTTTTTTTTCATTCGGACATTTCGTTACGAAGATATGAACGAAACAGTACTTGAAGGCCTATTATAATAGTAATCAAACAGTTTAGTCTCCGATTACATACTGAGCTATATGTGTACCGATTAGGACTAGCCACACTATGCGACTGTATAGAATTAGAGCAGCATCGATTGGCTCGAGTGGTCTGGTTTTGAACTGCAACGAGTATATTCGAAAATGCTCCATTTACTATAACTACATAATTTTCAACGAACATTATTAAGCATCTTGAATCCATATCAATAATCAAAATTGACGTTTTGGATTGTCTTATAATTTATTCTATAGACTGATTATATGAAATTTCTAATATTTATGTAATTTCCCCTTTTATATAACTAACATAAACAGGTCGTTGAAGACTATTTATGGCAATATTTTAATCACATCAATAAACACTACGTTCAGGATTGACAAATAGTTCATTTTATAAACTGTATGTATGATATATAGAATATTCCTGGATCTTCCTGGAATTTCTCATGAAAATATGTATCCAGTACAATATTGGCCACATTTGAGTTCGAAATTCTGGTGAAGTGTAAGAAGGGTTCAGTCTCACCATCGGTGGATTAATGTGGGTTTTTTCTTGGCAAATCGCTTTGTTTGTTTTGATTTCAACAACTAAAGACTGTATTCGATGAAATTTGGACACACAAAATGAGTCACCAAAAATTTTCCTTGAGCCCGATTCTTTTCAAACTTTCTGGAAATGAAGTACTACTAAATGGTTAAGTTTTGACATCATTGGTTTATTGAACCTCCCAACCCAAATGTCCGCACCTTTGCCTTGACCCCTTTCATCAAATTTTGGGCAATGGGTCCTATCACTTGCTTATTTACTTTTAACCACACTTTCTTTAGTTTAATTTCATTTTCTATCAGTTTTGGAGTTTTAACGAGCTTTGCTTTCATGATTGCCCAAAATTTTTCAATTGGGCGAAGTTCCGGAGTGTTTGGAGGGTTGATATCTTTTGGTACAAAAACTACATTATTATCTTTGTACCAGTCTAAGACGAGCCGGGCATAGTAGCAAGATGCCAAATCCGGCCAAAACAGTGTCGGGCCATCGTGAGATCTCGTTCAGAAGTCGTTTTTGGAGGCATTCGTCCTTGTAGATTTGTCCGTTGACGGTCCCAGAGGTGATGAAGGGCTGACTCATTTTGCCACATCCGCAGATCGCTTGCCAGACAAGAAATTTTTTGGCGAATTTCGACAGTTTCTTCTTCCGTACACTCTCCGGAACGGCCAACTTAGAGGTGGCGACGTAGTGTTCCTGTCGTGGCATTTGTTTGGTGTCGACTGTAATGTAGGTCTCATCGTCCATCACAATGCAGAACGGTTTTGTGAGCCACTCCCTATACAGTTTTCTTGCACGAGTTTTGGCCACCGAGTTTTGTTTATCTCTCCGGTTCGGTGCCTTTTGGATCTTGTACACATGTAATCCAGAACGTTGTTTTCTGCACAAAACAAACTGAAACTTTCGACTTTTTCGCAACATCCCTGATCGAAATGTTGGGATAACGCTTAAATTGGTTAAATACCATCCGCCTTCTCCGGATTTGATGTGCCCCGTTTTTTTGCCACTACAATTTTTCCGCTTGGTTGTCTTATTTTGATCACATGAGATACGGTTGAATGTGCGATTCCGAGCTGTTTTCCGATCCATCGATTAGAAGCGTTTGGGTTTTCGAAGTGAGTGCCCAAAATTTGTTGGCTCACTATTTCTTCATTCGAAGCCATCACTGAAATCACTCGACCGATTTTCACGAAGCTCATCACACAATTGACACAACACAATGAAATACATTCAGTTAAAATTTCAATAATTTTTGCCCACACGCTAAAAAGTTACGAACAATTGCGAGTGTCCAAATTTCATCGAATACAGTCTTTATTTCCTTTAAAATGCCATTGATGTTTTTTTTTTAGCAAATCAACCTCAGATAAAAACATTTTAAGTTCACATGTTGTTTAGTCAAATAACTGTGACTGATGTGTAAACATACTTTGATGTACAAAAATGTTCACATTTTTTGACGTAGGACTACGTCTTCGTTTTCAATACAGGGGTACACCTTGCTAGTACGAAAATTTGAAGCGTTACGAAAGACGGTCAGGTTTTGAACGTTAATAACTAAGTAATTTCACGATTGATTTCTAAAATGTTTGCACTTATCGATTTAAACAATTTCAATAATATAAACTATTGGTATACAGCATTCAACTATTGAAATTAACGCAAATATAAGATGATGTTTCAAAATGCCGAAATTTACTAAATATACAGTCCTTTCCTAGCACAGACTTCAAATTCAAGTAAGGAACGTCTCATATGTAACAGTGATCGATAAATAAGAGGGACACTAAGGGTCGTTCAAGGTTTGCTCATTTTTTGCAATCGCAGACCGCTGGTTGCTGACATGTTATGATTCCTCTATTACAGACATAATCTTATTACTTATAACAAGTTCTTTAATGTTGGTAATGTTCTATTCAAATTTCAATAACTGCTCACAAGGGATTTTTTTCGTTTTAACCAAAATAGCGACCATCACGAATATTTGAAATACTTTGAGCGCTAATAACATTATCATTTCTCGATAGATTTTCCATATTGTAGCTTCAATCAGTTGGAATCAGTGCCTTGGATTTAAAAAAAATATACATGAGAATTGAAAATGATTTTATCCTAGTGTTATGATGATGTTTACTTTCCCGGTTTTCATGGTTACCGCTGTCACTTCTATGTCAACTGAATTTTGTTTGCTGCAAAGAAAGAAGTCGGTTCTAAGTGCGGGTCAAAAATCTGCTCTCACTGTTGTTTTTTTTATTAGCAATCGGTAAGCATGAACCTGAATATCATCTCGTGCGATTTTTTTTATTATTAAGTGATTTTCCTAATAAGAACATGAAACTAACAGGGTCCTCATTTTCGTTCCATAAGAATAGATGCTAGCAAGGACAGGGCTGTCCTTGCGTATTTTTCAATCTCGAAGGGTAATTGATATTCATTTCTGACATTTCGAAATTCATATTGAAAATAAATTTCGTTACATATGAATATCAAAGCATTTTGAAAATTGAACGTTCATTCTTTTGGTTACGTTTGTTATCACGAGTTATCATTCGATTTTCGCATGGAACTGTTAGGTAGTCAATTATGTTGCCTGAAAATCCACGCTATTGAACCTAACGAGCATGACTTTTATCATGACTGGTTGGAACTGTCAAGTCAATGTTCAAAAATCTCATTAATAATAGACTTTGAATTCCCAAAAAGACTTTCATCCATCTATAAAACGACAAGGATTATGGTCTCCAGCTAGTCGATCATATCAACATAATAATTATACAATCATCATACCAACATTTAAACCCATTCTAAGACCGCCAAAAGATTTGTAAAGAGCAAATCATAGCAATTGAAAGTAATAATAATAACATTTATTATACAATACTACGTAGTCTTGTGTCAACTTTGCGTAAAACCCTATTGGGCTGCCCCTTTTAGCTTTTAAAATTGTTCTGAGGCACCCATCGTTATGCCTTACAAATTACTCTTAAGTAATATAAAAGCAGTAAAATAAAAGGCTAAATGGTTCTCAGCAAAGTTCTGTAAAACAAAGTAACCACTAGAAAAATGTAACCTCGAATAAAGGAGTTAGACTCAAGATCTGAATTTTAATAAAGAGCATCTTAATTATAATTCTCTAAAATTAAGCATTATTCAATAATAATCAACTTGTCTGAAGACGCCAACTGTCTAGCATGTACAACAACGAAGTTAACATTTATATCCTCCTAGATCTTCGACTTTTTTTTTTAATTCAAATTGGTAATTTGGAGAAGATTTGTTAATTTGGTCAATTTAAAAAAGTCACTAATACCATAACTACTGAAAATTGATATGGTTTGGTTTGGGTTGAGGGCCTTCAACATAAGTGAGTGACCAGTCTTAACACTTTTACCGGTTGTGGCCGATATTTAGCAGCGCTGTAATCATAGGTCATGTCTCATATTTTTAAGGCAATATTCATCAAATATATCTTTTATCTTACGTATCACGGTCTTAGTTAGAACTAATCTCGTGAGGTGCACTGCAAACGGAAGTTCGCTGGCTAGGACAAGCGTGCTAACGATGTAAACAATAGACTGAAACTACTTTTTAAGCGGTAATTTGCTCGACCAACCAGCCCAGCAGGTGACACGTTTTCCAGTAGCTATTGAACCTATCATATGGTAATTAACTACTAAATGCTTCTCCTTTTGCTTAGCAATTATGATGGATATAGATTAAGCAAGGTCTGACACGCGATCCACGCTCAGAGCCTAGAAGCATAGGTTCTACAGTGGAGTAGTCTTCTAGATACGGCAAAACCAAGGCAATGGTAAAAGTCAACAGAATGTCAATGGGTACAAACACGTTCGGAGTAGAGGGTGGACTGAAATTGCGGCTTGATTAATGTTTACGTCGAACACGTGAAAGTAATAATTCAGCAGCACTGGGGTTTTGCTATGAAACGCGGTTGAGCACGAGCAGTGGAACTGTTAATTCGTGCTTCGGTGGGAGAATGGATTATAATTACCGCCCATTTCAATCTCAATTTGTGGTATACTAATGAAATGGTTCCTGTACTTTCTAACCTACCATTTGTTCTCTATGGTTTATCTACGGTTGACAGTTAGCATCGATTTTGTGCATTCTAAAGTTGCTATTGATCAGGGTCAAGATCGTTCCTCAACACTTGACTCTAGGACGTAATATTACCTAACAAATGAGATACTAATAGACTCAGATATGTTTTGAAGATCTAGTAAGATTTCTGTTGGGAATTATGCTGAGTAGTGAATATTGATTTCAATCTATGTCCATCATTATCGCCTCGATACGACTTACGATGACTGCGTCGAACAAACTTTTAACTGTAGATGGTCGAATGCTGATAGCTAGCCAACGGCTTTCAAAGCAAATTCAGAGATGCTTTAAATGCATGCATGCACCCATGGGTGAGGAACTGCAGAGGTCTCAACAGCAATTTTTGTAGCAGTCGCAATTTGCAAGGTTGCAGTCAGTAGGCTCAGAGTCTTATCACTATAACGGCAACAGAGATGTAAATAAAGTCGGGATGGCTGCGACTTTTCCACTGATCTTTCCCCCATTAAACTGATTGTAGGCTCTTACGACAGCTTCGTGCTTTGGGCAGTTTGGTGGATTCATCTCCTTTGGTACAAATACGACATTGCCCCTTTTGTACCATCATAGTGCATATGAAGAGTAATGGTAGGAAGTAGGATCAGGCCAAAAGACTTGTTGTGCTGTTTGATCAAGGGAAGCAATCTTTTTTGCAAGCACTCCTTCACTTAGATTTGACCATTCATTGTGTCTGTCGTAATGAATTTTAACTGTCGTAATTTTTTAACATCCGCATATGACCTGCCACACCATTACCTTCTTGCCGAATTTTTCGGTGTAAATGGCTGTCATTGATCCTGAAACATCCTTTCCCTTCGGCGAGGTATAAAACTGTGGTCCCGGCAGAGGTTTATAATCGAGTTTTATGTAGGTTTCATCGTCCATGATAACAAAGCCCGATTTTTTGGTCAGCAGTTTGTCGTACAGCTTTTGAGCCCTCGGTTTCACAGATTAAGCCTGTTTGGTGCTTCGTTTTGGCCGCTTTTGCTTCAGACGAGTCTCCAAGCCCATCCTTTCATTGGCACGCATAACATTAGTCGCTGAAGTATTTAGCTTTTTCGCCATATCTTGGACTGATCCTGAAGGATGAAATATTCCCTTACCTTTCTATCGATTGTGGGCGTTGAAATTGTTATATATCTCCCACATCAAGTTCCCGAAAATGGTCTTTCTGTGGCTGACAATCAGCTCCCGGGAATGCCCAAGCCACTGTTTTTTACTTTGATTTTG
>JASCZW010013689.1:0-24840 GCA_034211315.2 Aedes japonicus | reverse complement strand
TGTCACATATTGTCACAAATTTGAAGTACCCCTCCCCCCCCCCCCAAAGAGTGGACGTCATTTTTGAATCACCTAGGCTGTCAATTTTAGTTTGGCGAAACTTAGACTAGGCGGCGTTGATTTTCCAACGGTTTGCTTTTAAATGTTTACACAGTAAATTGGGCAAAAAATGTTCAAGCCTAGATGTCTGTTTTCTGTGAACTAATGCCAACATTACTTTTATATTGCATACCGTAATCAAAAATAGTTTAATGTACATTCTAACTTGGCAAAAGACCAATCTAACACGTCTAATCTATAAATGCAAATGCAATAGGTCTTAAGTAACAAATGTACCAATTCTACGCCTAAAATTGCCGCTAACATCAAGAAGAACATTTTGTTTGTTATTCTGATCACTTTTTAGGTTGAAAACCAAAATTAAAGATGACACGATTGAGTTGCAATAAAGATTTGAAAAAAATATATATATATTGAGATTTTTTGATCCTATTTTTTTGATTTGACACAAATGTTGCTTGAAGTAGTTTAATATTATCCATTAGAACGAAGAACTTTTTGTTTGTTTTCATTCTCCGAACAATCAGAACAGTAATCCCTACACGGAAGAAACGAAGTACCTAAAATTGTTTATTTTTAAACTTAAAATTGAGTACTGTTGTTGAACTGGAGAGATGGGTATATTTGATTCTGTACATTAGGTAAAGATTACTCAATGTGTGAGTACTTCATTCACAACTCACTTTTGAGTAAAAAAAGGAGTCGTTTGCATACCTTTATTATTTGACGTATATCAGATCTTAATACCGAAAAACAGTAAATATGTTCCGGTACTAACTAGCTGTTATTGTTAGAAATCGCGGAATTTAAGAAACAAACAAAATGGAGGAGTTCTCATTGCAGTTTCTTTAAATTTTAGTTTAGAACTTCTGGCATCATCACAATTTAACCCTTATCTGATCGACAAAAAAAAAACACCTCTAAGTGATCGACAGGGTACCCGGGTACCCAGCAAATTCAAATGATTATAACTCTGGCTATTGTTGACCGATTTTAATTCTTTTGGCACCGTTAGATTCCAAAACTCATTGGCTCTAGGGACATTATCAGCAATGACCATTCGAATTAATCTGGTTCCCGTAAATCCGGGTTACTGGGGCTGTGGTCCGGTACGGAGGGACTATTTGGAAACAACTATTAAATTTCCGGAAATGGATGTCAAAATCTATGGAATAATTTCAAGAAACCATTTCTATTCCATTGTGGGCAATATGCCGACTTGCTCCTGCAACGGCCATTCTGTAACAGGATCCCGTGGGGCCTCGAGTGGCCATGAACATATTTAAAAAGAAACCCTGGCAATATGGGTATCAAAATTCATGAAATTTCGCCAGTAGGATATTTATCAACATTTTGTAGCTATCTGATGTTTTGTCCTTGGACCGGTCAATCCGGAACAGGTTCCCGTGGGGCCTCGATTGGCCATGAACATTTTCAGTAGAAACCCCTGGCAATATGGGTATCAAAATTCATGAAATTTCTCCAGTAGGCTATTTATCAACGTTTAGTGGCAATCTGATGATTTGTCCTCGGACCTGTTTTACCGGAACAGGTTTCCGTTTGGCTTCAACTGGCCATGTTCATGTTTAGAAGGAAACCTTGACAATATGGGCTTCAAAATTCATGAAATTTTACCAGAAAGCTATTTCTCAACGTTTTTTGGCATCTGATGATTTGTCCTCGGAACATTCATTTCGAAACTAATTCCCGTGAGGCCTCGAGTGGCCATGAACAAACCTGGCCACAACACGTTGAGAAACGTTGGAATTTTGATAACCACATTGTCAAGGTTTCCTTCTTAAAATGTTCATAACCACTCGAGACCTGACGGGAACCTGTTCCGGATTGACAGGTCTTAGGATAAATCATCAGATAGCCACAAAAAACGTTGAGAAATATCCTACTGGAGAAATTTCATGAATTTTGATACTCATATTGACTCATATTTACTAAAAATGTTCATGGCCACTCGAGGCCTCATGGGAACCTGTTCCGGATTGACAAGGCCGAGGACAAATATCTGATGATTTGTCACTAAACGATAAGAAATATCCTACTCTAGAAATTTTATGAATTTTGATAACCCATATTGACAGGGGTTTTTACTGAAAATGTTCATGGCCACTCGAGGCCCCACGGGAACCTGTTCCGGATTGACCGGACCGAGAACAAATCATCATAAGGCCACTTAACGTTGAGAAATATCGTACTGTCGAAATTCCATGAATTTTGATACCCATATTGCCAGGGTTTCTACTGAAAATATTCATGACCACTCGAGACCCTACGGGAACCTGTTCTGGAAAAATCGGTCCGAGAACAAATCATCATATGGCCACTAAACGTTGAGAAATAGCCTACTGGCGAAATTTCATGAATTTTGATACCCATATTGCCAGGGGTTTCTACTGAAAATGTTCATGGCCACTCGAGGCCCCACGGGAACCTGTTACAGAATGGCCGTTCCAGAAACAAGTTGGCATATGTCCCACAATAGGATAGAAATAGTTTCTAGGAGTTATTCCTAACATTCGGACATCCATTCTTGCAAATTCAATAGATGTTCCGATATTGTGTCTCCGTACAGGAACACAGCCCCGGTAACCCGGATTTACGGGAACCAGATGAATTCGAATGGTCATTGCTGATAATGTCCCTAAAGCCAATGAGTTTTGGAATCTCACGGTGCCAAAAGAATAATAATCGGTCAATAAAAGCCAGAGTTATGATCATATGAATTTGGTGGGTACCCGGGTACCCTGTCGATCACTTAAGGGGTAAAAAAAATCGAGGTCCCCCCCTTCAGCACCCCTTGCTACTATACGAAATGTTTTTATGTAAAAAGTTGCCTTCCAACTATAATTAAGATGTCACTAAGTTTCAGCTTCCTAGTTTAAAATAAACTATGAAATTTAGTAATGTAAAACATGAAAAGGTACCCGGGTACCCTGTTGATCACATAAGGGTTAAAAAAAATGAGCATGTATGGGTCAAAACACATATTGCTGGTGAAACTCATATTTTTTCAACAGTTTATTTTCTAGAAAATCAAGCTCTTAAGTCAACATATAAAATCTGTAACTCAATTTCCCTCTGAATATAAAGATCATATATGGCGATTTCAATCAGTGCTATTCAGATTTTATTCCTGACTCAGTAAATGAGAGTACATTACTTCCTGTCGTTGGTGATAATGAAACGTTACAATTTATTTTGGAAAAACTTGCGTTTTCAGAGCTTTACCGAATAAATCACGTGGAAAACCACGCGGAAAAAATAACCAATTTTAACAAGCGCCTGAAATTTCCCCTCGTTTAATTCCAAGCTAAAGCAAGCGTAAACAACGAAATTGTAAGCAATCTTTCATGCGTCATACAACGATGTTTGCAATCTTTCTTACAGCAGGCTAGATTCAGGCGTTATCTGGCTTAAATTTACATGAAATTTTCCTATAATTTCTGCCAAATCTATCATTCCTTTTATGTGCATTAGATAACGCAGACAATTCAATGTTTCTTTTTATCTGTGCTGCAAAATAGATACTACTTAGATTTTTCTTAACAAATACACATGAAGATTTCTGCGTAAGTAAACACAGAAAAAAATAATTAATTTTAACAAAGCGCGTAAAATTTTCCTTCGTTTAATTCCAAGCCAAAGGAGGCGTAAACAATGTTGCATACAACAATGTTTGCAATCTTTCATACAACAGGTTAGATTCAGGCGTTATCTGGTTTAAATTTTCTTGAAATATCCCATAATTTTCCGCCAAATCTAGCATTCCCTTTATGTGCATTACAAAACGCAGAAACTTCAATGTTTCTTTTTATCTGTGAATCTCTTCATCCCTTATGGAAAAATTAAGGAATTCACAAAGCAATCGAGTTTTCTGAGTTTGTGCATAAAAAACATAATCCCAATGAATTTGATTTCGAGAATGTCTTTGATTACAACAACGCTAACTATGACAATATTGGATATAAATTTAGTAGGGCAACCTGGTCACAGATTTTTTAAAGTGCAGATGGAAATATTTTATAGTATGTTAATGGAAACAATTCAGAAAGAAGTTCCTTTGACGAGAAGATGGCGAAACTACGGTCCTTTTGTGTACATTCCAATTTGTTTTAACAAGCAAATTACTAACTTGGAAACACAAAATTTACAGAAATCAAAATAATCAAGCTAAATTGGAAAATATTTGAACATCTGCGATCATCTTCATTTAGCTATTTCCTCTGCACTTTCTGAGTATAACGCAAAAACTGATAATAAGATTAAGTCATGTCCGAAAAAATTCTTCAATTACGGTAAAACTAAGGTTAAGTCGTGCAATTTTCCAACAAATATGACTTTGGACGAAAATGTAGATGTTTGTAATCAATTTGCAACATTTTTCCAAGAGACTTACACAAAGTTTACGGACAATGATCGTGATTTTGAATATTTTTCATACTTTCCTGGCTATCCAAGTAATCTTGGTGTCAATAACATTGTTGTACAAGACATTCTCACGAGTTTGAAACAATTAGACGCTAATAAAGGCGCAGGACCTGATGGAATACCACCAGTATTCATGTAAAACATAGCAACTGAACTGACAACTCCTCTAAGGTCTGTATCCGCAATAATCCGGACACCTCAAAACATGAATAAAACATAAATTTCGCATTATATTTCCGTCGTAGTTGTTTATTTCAGATTCATGGGATGTGTTTAAACAATTCGTGAAGACAAAACATAGTTATTCGGTATTTGCATAAAATTTTCGAAATTTGCGCTTAACTCCGTCCATTAGGGTTTGTACAGACTTTTTTTTTATTTCTTTATTAGAGTGGCTTTCAGCCACCTGGGCTGGTTCGCCACTTGTTTGTACAAACTCTTCAGAAATCGTAGAAGCCGTCTTTGTCCAAATTTGCTGGAAGTGTTTGATGTCTTTGATTCCTTGCTTCTTTCCAGAAAGCTTCCGCTTCATCAGAGCCCAATATCTCTCGATTGGTCGTAGCTCTGGGCAATTTGGCGGGTTTGAGGTTTTTGGTACAATGTTCACTTGATTTGCTTGGTACCACTCCATCACAGTTTTAGCATAGTGGCATGATGCCAAATCGGGCCAGAACAAAAGTTTTTCTTTGTGACTTTTGATGAAGGGTAGCAATCGCTTCTGCAGACACTCTTTCTGATAGATCTCCTTGTTGATTGTGCCTGTAGTGACGAAAGATTTACTCTTTTTGCCACACGTGCAAATTGCTTGCCACACAAGGTATTTTTTTGGGAAATTTCGATACCTTCTTCGTTCTGAAATGCTCAGCTGTAGCATTTCTGGCCATAGCAGAATAAAAAGCCAGCCCTGGAAGCTGCTTGAAATCCTCCAGGACATAAGTTTCATCGTCCATAACAACGCATGAAAACTTCGTCAAATATTCGCAGTACAAACGTCGAGCCCGTGATTTTGCTGCCAAGTTCTGTTTGTCGTTGCAATTTGGAACTGTTTTTACTTTATACGACCTAAGTCCCAAACGTTGTTTTGATTTTTGGACAAAACCAGGCGACATCCCTATTTTACGAGCCACCGTTCGAATGGAGAGATTTGGGTTTTTCGTTAATATCCTTTTCACCGTTCGGTCCATGACAGGATCAGCGCGTCCAATGTTTTTGTCACTTCTCGGTTTCCTCTCCACCGTCAAACGTTCCGAAAATGATTTGAGCACATCGTGAATTCACTGTTCAAATCCAATGTTTTTGCAAGGTCCCGTATTGACAAGTCAGGATTTGCCGTACGCCCGTACAAAATTTGCTCGCGCACTTGTTTTTCTTTCGTCGCCATCTTGAATACTAAACATGAAATGTAAACATCAATCATAGTCTTTTTCATCATAGACTCTCAGCTATACCACAGTGAAATTTTTCATTCCTACGTGCAATATTTCAAAAGTTACAATGATTTTAAGGTGTCCGGATTAATGAGGATACAGACCTTACATGCGTATCATTAATTTTTTGGTGATAAACTTTAAATATTTTTGTTTCTTTCTGAGATGTTCTAGAGTATCCTAAAGGCACATGAGTTCAGAACTTAAGATCTACAGTTGTAACAGTAGCTTTCAGGGCTATATAAGATTATGATATGTATTCAAACATATTGAATGAACCTCTTGAGAGGTCAACCAGTCATTTTTTGTTAATTTTGTGATGTTTTAGGTAATTAAAACTGTCCTTGAGTTCAGAATTTGAGATCTGTAGATGTAACTATAGCTTTTTGGGCTATACAAAGTAACGCTACGTATTCAACCATATTCAGTGAATATTTTAGAACGTAAACAAACATTACGAGATAAACTGGGATGATCGGGGTCATCGAAACTGTCCTTGAGTTCAGAACATAAGATCTACAGTTGTAACAGTAGGTTTTTGGAGTATGCAAAGGAACAATATGTATTTAATAATATTCAGTGAAGAGTGTAAAAAGTCAACAGACATAATGCGACAATCTTGAGATATTATAGGTCATCCAAACTGTCCTTAAGTTCAAAACAAAAGATCTACAGTTGTAACAATAGCTTTTTGGGCTATGTAGGGTGACTATGTGAATCCAAACATATTCAATGAATCTCTTAGAATGTCAACAGTCAATATTTCATAATTTTCTGATCCTCTAGGTCATTCAAACTGTCCTGGCGTTCAGAATTTAAGATTTACAGTTGTAAAAGTAATTTTTAGGCAGTTCAAAGTTACAATAAATATTCAAATATATTCAATTAATATTCTTAAAGGTCAACTAAACATTATAAAGCAATATGGCATGCTCTGGGTCATCCAAACTATCGTTGAGATCAGAACAAAGGACCAACTGTTGCCACAAAAGGTTTTTGGGCTATGCAAAGCTACGCTGTGTATTGAAACATATTCATTGAATATCTTGGAAGACCAACAGACATTATGAGATAATCTTCTAGGTTATCCAAACTATCCTTGAATTCAAAACTGAAAATCTTCAGCTGTAACTGTAGCTTTCTGGATCAAACGAAGTAAAAATATGTATTTTACCGATTTAAATGAGTCTTCTGGAAGGTTAACAGATATAATGACGTATCCTGGGATGTTCTATGTCACTAAAACTATTCTTGAGTTCAGAGGTTAGGATATACATTCATAATATTAGCTTTATAACCTACACTCAGTAGCAAAAAAAGCCGAGCAAAATTTTACTTCCAAAAACCACGTTGTCAACCTCCTGTAAATTTGTCAATTATCAATATTTTTAGCTAAAAATTTTACAACATCATGAATAATAATTTGACCTTATGTGGTCAAAATTTTATGTTGATAGAATTTATGAATTTGGAGTTATCAAAAAATATGTGAAAAAATTCATTTTTGGACATAGCAATTTCAAAAATCTGTTTTTCTGTGAAAAATTTAGGTAGCATATTACAAATTTCTCCATAGCTTACAAAAGTACAGAAAATAATGTGGACAAAATTTGAACTGTTTCCATAAAGTGGTTTGGACTACAGCTGACGTCAAAGTTGACTTACCAACATGAGCATTTCCCTTTTTCACCCGATGCTGACCTTGCTGAAATATCGGTGCAAAAAAAAAGCCGAGGTGAATTCATCTTATTAATACACATGATTTGTTACGCGTGAAATATCCCAAATAACTAGTGTAACCCACGAAGAACTTTGCAAATATGGCATTCAGTATGAATTGGTTTGTGAAAACTACGTATACAATGTTATACAGTATTATTAATAAAATTCACCTCGGCTTATTTTTTGCACCGATATTTCAGCAAGTTCAGCATCGGGTGAAAAAGGGAAATTTTCATGTTGGTAAGTCAACTTTGACGCGAGCTGTAGTCCAAACCACTTGATGGAAACCGTTCAAATCTTTGTCCACATTATTTTCTGTGCTGCTATAAGCTTATGAAGAAATTTGTAATATGCTACCTAAATTTTTCACGAAAATACGGGTTTTTGAAATTGGTATGTCCAAAAATGACTTTTATTACATATGTTATGATAACTTCAAATTTATAAATTCTATCAACATGAAATTTTGACTACATAAAATCTATACATTTTGTATAATGTTGTGAAATTTTCAGCCAAAAATATGGATAATTGACAAATTTACAGGAGGTTGAACATGGAGTTTTTTGCCAACAAAATTTTGCTCGGCTTTTTTTTTGCTACTGAGTGTACATATCATAACATTGTAGAGCGGTTAGAGCTTCTATTGTAACTGTTGATCTTAGTTCTGAACTCCACGACAGGTTGGACGACATCTAAAAAAATATATATCCTACTTTTTTCAATCATTTCTATGTTGTTGAGCACTAGTTTAATCAGAACACAAAACAAAAGCTTGTATAATAACGTTTGAAAAAGTTTAGGCCTGGAAGGATTTATTCAAAGAATTTTGCATTGTACAATTTGAATGGCGTACATCTAGTTGCGTAGTCCTACGTCATCTTTCCGAACAACCCAATGGAGTTTTGCCTTGTTGTTTCTTAAATGTTTCTGACATGGGATTCGATCCTGTATTTTTTAGGAGGAGCGGTTATTGAATCCATGGCTGATCTCACTAAGCCATGATGACTCGTGAGAAGATACGTAATTAAGGAGTGTATCGAAAATAAGCTATCCACAAACTTTCTTTCAAATTATGTTGAAAACCGATATTTTATTCATACAAAAAATTGATCCTTTATTGTACGAGTTTAAGCTTGAACATAATGAAGACCGGATGAAATTTAAGTTATTTCTTCACGAATTTTCTAACTTTGGATCGAATGCTCTTCATCAAGTTCCGGACAAGTGTTGCATCGCATTTTTTGGACGCTTGAGCCCAATTTTTTTTGAACTCCTGCATGTTCCCAGCTGCCTTACCAGTCTTCTTGAAGACCCTCTTCACGATTGCCCAGTAACGTTCGATGGGTCGAAGCTCAGGGCAATTTGGTGGATTGATATTTTTCTCAACTAAATCTATACCCTTTTCCGCAAGCCAATTGAGAGTGGTTTTGGCATAGTGAGCCGACGCTAAATCCGGTCAAAACAGTGGAGGTGTACTATGCTTCTTATATAAAGGCAACAATCTCTTCTGGAGACACTCAGATCGATAGATTTCCGCATTTATAGTTCCGGTAGTGTAAAAAATTGTTGACTTCTAACCACAGGAACATATTGCTTGCCATAACAGTACCTTTCGACCGAATTTCTCCACATGAATCGACCTGTCCGCATCGCTCACATCCTCCCCAACGACGGCAGTAAAGTATTGTGGACCTGAAAGGGTTTTTGAGTCCTCCTTTACATATGTCTCATCGTCCATCAAAACGCATGCATCCGGACGCTGCAAAAGACGCGAATACAATTTCCGGGCCCTTGTTGCTGCTCGCTTCTTCTGTTCTGCACTTTGTTTCGAGATTTTCTGCTTCTTGTAGGTCTTCAGGTGGTTTCGCCTCTTGATACGCTGGATCATTCCGACACTCGTTCCTGCTTTTTTGGCCAAATCACATATTGACATTGATTTGTTCTTCATGATTAGAGATACCACTTTCTGCTCCAGTTTCGGGTTGGAAGAACCGAGTTTTCTGCCTCTTCCTGGTAGCTCATCCTCAAACTTATAAATGATGGTTTTAACACTCGCATGATGAATTCCAAACCGCTTCGCCAATTTTCGCATAGTAATACCCTTCTCACTTAGCCATGTGTCCAGAACCCTAATTTTCACTTCCTTTTCAATACGCGACATTTTGAAAACGCAGAATTTGAACCGCACAAACAAGTAAACAAAAGAAAGCTGACAGTCAAACGCACAGCATGCAGTGTTCAGAGCATACAAAACCATCACAAATACATGCGTACAACGCAAATGTATGTGGATAGCTTATTTTCGATACACTCCTTATTCAGTATAAAGTTATAACTCTCGACAGTGCATTAACTTTTATTTTGGGATACATAATTTATTCCCGCCTATGCCACCAGCAATATCGTCATACATGAGTACAATACAAGAGAAACAGCGATTGGCACAATTTACGAGACATTTGCTTTTTTTATCCATGTATACGAAATAAGTGAAAGCTAATTTACGAAAATTTAATTTTCAGGGTACATAATATGAAAAAGGACGGCATAGAAACCATTTTAACTGTCAGCAAAGTGAATTCTTTCGCTCAGGTAATACCATACCCAAACTAACCAGGCTACCTGAACCAGTATTGCGTAACAAATAACTTATTACCAAATTCATAGAAATAGGTCACATTCGAAACCCCCGTAACAGCACTTCTAAAAACCCAGCGGCAAGCTTCACCAGCAGGAAACCCTTTCATTCCCACACAACCCGACCGTTCGGCGCACCGTCCGTCGATCGCGTCATCTTCGTAGCCCAAAACCTACCGAAAGCAACCTATAATCAACTCATTAAGTCTCACGGTGCGCCCCGGTAAAGTGTTGCTACTGGGGCAATAGATTTTCCACCTGCTTCTGCGCACTCCCATCGTCACCACTCTCTGTTTGCATTAATTTCGCTGCATCCCATTATTGGTTACCTTGCCAAGGTATGTGGATCTACTCTGCGGCATCATCATTGCCGTCGCCGACAGCGATGATGTTGTCGTTCAAGACCGAGATTGATGAATTGCCTCGGTTGATGAGTTTTTGCCGTGCCTTCTGCTTCGTGTTCGCTTCTAGGCTCCCCAACATATATTTTCCAGTCTTTGGGGAAATAATGGTAGCAAAAACGAACTCTCTGTAGGCTATAATTGGCATGATTTTCCTTCATTTTGCGCCCGGAGAGCCAACATGCCGCGGATGACTCTTCTTGGCGCTCTGGAATTATGGCAGCTGTTCGCAGAAGAACTAGATTATCTTCGACGATGATGCATCACTTGCACACCTGTTGGCTGGAAGGTTACATGAACTGAACGACGAAGATTCAATTTCAACCGAGGGAAAATCTGCACAGGATGCAAAAGTTAATGCTTGCGTTACTGGATTCATTAGCTGTACTTCTGGGAATTTGGCTGGTGATGTTTTCACAGAAACAAGTTCAAACGGAGCAATTGCACGCTGGATCTTCTTAATGTGCCTCGCGTTTACCTTTGCAGCTTCTTCCTGGAAAGTCACAAGTCAATGGGTCAGTTATTGCAAAATGTGATTAACTGCAACCTTTTGTTATGCTTGACATTATTGACATTTTACCACACCATTATCGACATGGTAATTACAAATGATATGGCGACCTCAAAGTGCTTGCTGGACTTGTTGTGTGCTGGTAGATGGTTGTCGCCGCCACTTTCAAACAATTATGCAATCCTCCTAACCTATTACGAATTCCCCGTTGTCTTTGGCAACCTGTCGGCCTACGGGAGAATCGCTTTTCCTCGCTTGATCGGCGAAACTCGGTGCAGTGCTGGCGGCAGCTTCTTCACTCATTGAAATCCAAACAACCGGTATGCATCTTGGTGAACCGTACTTAAACTGGTCACATCGGCTGATGGTATCTTGCCGTAGAGAAATAGTAAAAAGAGGCATTTCTTTTTTTCCTGCATGCATTATGGCAGAGCGCTGAGAGCAAATAACTTTGAAAAGTTTATCCACTCTTGCTGGTAGTAACAGCGGGCAGTGTTGGACTGGTTTGGACAATGCTATTACAGATATGCTGATTTGAAAATAGTCCGTCACTGAAACTCTTCCATAATGATCTAATTCAACAATAAACTGCTTTTCTCTTGTAATATTTGACCTTTAAATGCTCCCCGCATTACACAAAGGAGGAAAAGTGAGTATACAGTGCGCGAAATAATTATATCGTACAACGACTGTTTGATTTCAACCGTGTTGCAATCAGTGCTGTAAATTGTCATTTCGTGCAATTGGATAAATTTACCGATAACTATGTTCAACAGCACAATTCATGAATATTGTGTATGATAAAATTGAAGATCTTGACAAATTCTACAACTTTGTCTAACAGTGCATTGCCCTAACTGGTATATAGAAAGAGTTATATGCACTGTTATATTCAAATGATATTCATTGATGAATATCATTTTAATATTCAGATATTGCGCTCCCACGTCTTAGGTTTAACTGTTAGAACAATATATTGTGAATCAAATTTATGAAACTAATGAAGCAGCACATGTTTTGCATACGTGCTATTGTGAAAAGCAGCTTCTGGAACGAGTTGTTGGCAAATTTAAAGCATTGGGTCGAAATGACTATTTACAGCACTGGTTGCAATAGTGTAGATTCAAAACATCAATTGAGGTTTTCTATTTAATAGTGTTTCTGTCAGACGAAGTGCAAACAGTTGTTTGTATACGCGCTTCCATCAACAGTTATCGGTAGTAGTTCGAACGAAGATCCTACGGAAGGAAATATATAAACCGTACATTGTTAAAAATCCAGTCAAATTTTCATTGTAAGTAAATCATTTATTGTATTGATTAATGTGTTTTGAAGCTTGAGTCTTAGTATGTTGGTTGCAATAACCCTTTCTCCAAAAAACCAGCCAACACGGCAAAAAGGCCGAGAGGAAAACGCTGTCATCGGACGAGCGAGCAAAAATTACGTCTTTTCGAAAATGTGAGCCATCAATTTGTATCATTGCTCAAAAATTAAATCGGAATAAGAGCACAATCGTTGACTACCTTAAAGTCCCAGAAAATTAAGGAATTCGTAAGCGAACTGGTCTTCCATCTAAAGTGACCGCTAGAGGCAAGAGGAAAATATGGCGATTGGCTGTGGATAAATATATGAGTGCAGGTGAAATCAAGGCTCAAATGTAAATGCCAGTATCTTAAAGGAGAGTCCTTCAAATTATCAAGGAAAACATGGTTAATAATTTGAAAACTATACGACATTTTATAATGTACCTTTAATTATTTTATGCACTGTATTTTAGCCCTAAAGATTCCTTGTTGGTTGGTTCCTGGCCTTTTTAGACAACAACTAAATGTAAATTCAGCCAACTACCAAACAGAGGTCACACACAACATCAAGTGAACAAAATTTTCGTTACGAAAACTTTCACTGACTGCAGCAGGAATCAAACCCTCCAATCGTACCAAATCAGGTCAGCAGGTTGTGTTTCCTGCAAAAATCAGTAAGATTGTATGTTCTTGGACGCTTTTATACCGAGGATGCTCGTAACTTGATAGTGAAAGGAGTCACTAGAATGTTGTTTCAACCGGATTGCAAGAGCTTAAGCGCTGATCGAACGAAAATTCGAAGTTATAGGAGGAGATTTAATTCTTCGTTGCCGACAAAAGCAAGAGGATATAACGACTGTTCCTGAAAGTATAAGCACACCTTATTTTAACGGTCACTTTGAATATTATGAAATATTTCAAAAAATTTCGGATGCGTCCTTTTTTTTGCACATTTCTGAATGACAAAAAAAAGTACTCAGTTTTGTGTTACCCCGCGCATTTTGATAGGTTTACTCCGGAACAACGAAAAAATATCGTGCACAAATGGTGCACTGTGAGCGGACTCTCCTTGAGAAAATTGGCCAAGGAAGGAAGTAACTATTGATCATGTCATTACGCAAAGGACACTTTAGAATGGTACAAAAGTCAAAATGTATTTTTCGTGCCGAAAGACATGAATCCGCCGAACTGCCCTGAGGCACGGCCAATCGAGACTTTTTGGGCCTTAACCAAAGCAAAGCTTCGAAAATTCATAAAACCAGCGGACGACATCCAAACATTTAAAAAAGATTGGCGAAATGTGGTCAAAATGGTGGGCAGTACCACTGTGCAGCAGCTTATGGGTCATGTTCGAGGGAAAGTTAGGAGTCTTGGCTATGATTAAATATTTTGATTAAACGAGAGTAAAATATCATATAAAACACAAATACAAATATGATTTGCCAAATAAAATTATTAAAACTAAAAAAACATGACTTTTTTCCTATTTTGAAAGTGTGCTTATACTTTCTGGAACAGTCTATAGTCTACTGGAAGCTGTGGCAAAACCGGAGGTAAGATTGTGTCTTTGGAACAAACGGTAGTGTATCCAATATCGACAGAATTTTTTGCGCTAATGGCAAAGACGAACTGGATATGACGGGTACACTCATACACTGAAAATAGGTTTTCGTGAAATTGATTTTGTTCGTTTCGAAACAACGGCTCTTGTACATAGAAAAAACTGTTGTAAATTGTATGAAACATTCATCTGATTATCTCATCAAACCATTACGCCATTACGCCGCATGAAATAAATTTCGTTAAGATCAGCCAACAGCTGCAAAATTTTCGCTTTGTGTACAATGCACGAAATGATTTTCGTTAAGATTAGCCGATCGCTGTTCCTCTTCTATTGTACTCATTCATTTTGGTGTTGCTGCTGGATTGGGTATGAATCATTGGTTTATTCCGGAATATAAAAGGCATTGTCAAAAGATAAGACTTTATGCCCATTAATCAAAAACTTCTCATGAGTCACCATGGCCTAGTGAGGACAACCACGAGTTCAACAGCAGCTCTTTTCAAAAGTACAGGATCAAATCCCATGTCAGAAACATTAGAAGCGAGGAACAACTCTTCTTGTTTGCACCTTTTTTCTAATTATATTTCGAGTCGATATAGCATATTCGTTTAACCAGAGAGACGTTCCTTTTTAATTTGAAACAAAATATTCGCACCTCTTTGTATTATTTGCGTACAATACACGAATGTCTGTGTCAACAAATGCTTTGTTTTTTGACAGTTGCTCGTGAGGCATTGAATATGAAAGTAGCTACATAAATAGTATTAGGTACCCAGCTAATTCTCTCTGTTTGTCAGTAGATGGCTCTAGCGATTTTGACATATCCAGAACGTCATGAAATCACATGCAAAAACAAAATCGCAGTAGAAACTACCTTTTCGAGGATTAAATTAAGCGCAAACATCAACAATTTTCATTTGACCTAACAGATAAAAAGAAACATTAAATTTTTCGCGTTATTTAATGCACATAAAGGGAGTGCGAGATTTGGCAGAAAATAATGGAATATTTCATGTAAATTTAAGCCAGATAACGCCTGAATCCAACCTGTTGCATGAAAGATTGTAAACATTGTTGTATGGCACATGAAAGATTGCAATTTTTTTTGTTGTTTACGCCTTCTTTAGCTTGGAATTGAACGAGGGGAAATTATACGCGCCTGTAAAAATTCTTTATTTTTTTCTGTGTATAAATGCGTTTGATTTCACCATGCCTGCAATTAGATCAACCATGGTGCGGTTGATATCAATGTAAGGTCTGCCAAATATACCACAAATGTATAAGGTTGTTCCATAAACATAGTAAATTTGACTGTAATTTCATACTAGTTTGAATATAGGCATAGTCGGGTAAAATGGTAGCTTTTACTACAAGTTGTTTTTCTGTGTAGGTTATTGTTGTTGTTTATGAGAAAGGCTTGAACCCATTGGTTATCTGTGTAGGTTAGACATATGGTAAACAAGCGCATCGAGAGCTCCAAAACGTTTACGGATATGCTGCTTTAAGCGAAACAACAATTGTTTGGTTGTTCGGTACAAACAATTAGACACTATCACACAACTTCTAAATGCAAAAACAAAATCTCTAATGTGTCAAAGCGGTTTGTTTACCATATATCTAAGCTTGGTTCATGATGTTTTGGAGATTTCAAAACCGACTAGCTTTTACTTCTAGAGCCATCTACTGTCAAACAGTGAGAGCTTAGTAGCGTAATACAAATCAGTTTCGTTCGTTGCAATAAACAATGCATACACACTGTAAAATTTCACCAAAATCTGGTAAATCAGATTACCGAACATTCAGCTGTTGAAAGTTCGGTAAAAAATTACCGAATACTGTAAAATTTTCTAAGTGTGTAGATTTTTTAGTTCTACTTTCGATTTCGTAATACAGAATACTACCGAACTACAGAATGTACCGACCATCATGCGATCTGAAAAAGGGAATCCCCAGGAGTGTATCGAGACATCATAAATATCTGATGCACAGTTGAGCTAAACCTGGTGCATATTATTTTAGCGTGTATTCATAATACTTTTCGATTATATGTAGAAAAGCGTACTTCGTTCGATTCTTTTCATTATTACAGTTTTTTTTTAAAAACATCGCGGATTGAACTTCAAGTACGATAGAAAGTTCTGCACACTTTGATGTACAGAGGAGGAAGTAACGTACAATCAGAATCTCAAAAAGGTCAAAGTACATTAAGCAAGTGTAAATCGAACGATTGAAGAGCAGTATCCTTTTAAGGATCTAACGATAATTGGCCTAATTTCCTGTTCCCGAACTGGACCAAATGGCTGCCGATTAAGGGGTCAATTATAGCAGTCGAGTCTACCGTTACTTTGATTGACAGATCTATTTTGCTATTACAGTCGTCCAGATCGCCGAAATTTTGTCGCGTTGGTCGACTCAATCGACCGCTAAGAAACTAGTGGCTGATCTGCACATTTGGTTGAGTAAGGCTGTGTAACAATTCGCAAATTAGTTTTAATTTTTACTTAAACTTTACAGATGGAAAATAATCGACAATCATTCCAGTACATTTGCACTTGGGATATGGAAATTTCCAAAAAGGATTGAAAAATAATACCCAAAACTTAGGGCACATCCTAGAAAGTTCCAAAGGTCAGGCAGATACTTCTTAGGAGTATAGGGAGCACTTGTTAGAAGCAGGAATATTCCAAAAGAATCTTAGCAGCTTGGAATTTCCCAGAAGTTCTAGAGTTCTTCCCATGAATTTCAAGATGCAGAAGTTTAAAAAAATACATCGCCAGAGTTCAGGAAGAAACTAACCAGGGCGGGCACTACCTATATATTTTTTTAAATTCAGTAGCACACTTCAACATAGCTCAAGACGATACGTTTTAGAAGTTCAGGAGAGGACTTCTCTGAAGTTTAAGAAAAAGCTTCCCAGAGATTCCGAAAAACCAATCTCTCAAAAGATTAGTTGGAACTTCCCAGAAGTGCTAGAGATTTTTCCCGGAGTCCGGATCAGAATGCTTCAAAATTTTAGAATGAGGATTACTCGAAGTTAAGGAAGAAACCTCTCAAAAGAACAGAATGAATTATTCCAGAAGCAAAGGGGGTACTTCTTAGTAAATAGTGTGAACAAAAATTTCTCACAAATGCAGCAACAAACTTTTCCGAAATTCAAGATAAAACTTCAATCAAGTTCAGAGAGGATTCCTCAAAAGTTCAAGAAGAAACTTCCAAAACATTTAAGAAGGTTTTCCAAGAAATTCTGGAGAAAACTTTCCCACAGGTTTGCAAAATTTTTCTTCGCAGTTCAGGATGAGACTTATCAAA
Source organism: Aedes japonicus (assembly GCA_034211315.2). Taxonomy (NCBI): domain Eukaryota; kingdom Metazoa; phylum Arthropoda; class Insecta; order Diptera; family Culicidae; genus Aedes; species Aedes japonicus. The sequence goes on along the minus strand of JASCZW010013689.1, from coordinate 7,459 downwards.
GTTTAGAAAGTAACTTAAAGTAAAGTAAGTTCAAGAAAAAAAACATATTAAAATATTGTTAACTCTAACTTCCCTTAGCTCAGTCGGTAAAAGCGCAGCTACAATGCAACAACATGCTGGAGGTGGCTGGGTTCGATTCTTGGTCTGGTCTAGGAATTTTTCTTTAAGGAAAATTTCTAGACTCTCTGGTCATAGGGTATGATTGTACTTGGCACATAATCATACTATTGCAAAAAAGTACCTGGCTTCGAAAGCTCTCAATAATAACTGTGGAAGTGCAATGAAAACACTAAGTTGAGAAAAAGCAATAAGCGAATTGCGAAAGCAATAAGCTTGAAATGCAAACGAAACAGAAGAAGGCCATATTCCCTACCGTTCACATCGTACTATGGACTAGGACACAAACTCATGAGGGAATTACAACTTTTTTGTTTTATCTCGCCTCGTTTAAGAGATTTGATCCTCGATTCTGAAAAATTTCCCACTTAAGGCACTAGAAGCAAAAAAAGAAGTTTAAATGCTTTTCGAGAAGGCCAAAGAACTTCGAAATAATATCGTTGAGAAAGAGTTCGGTTGCCAACTCGATCAGATTCAGTCGGCTTCTGTAAAGCGCAATTTTGCTCAACTCGACAGTGACGTACAAGTCCGCCACTTCAACGCCTGTTATATTTGAATACGAATGGCTTTGTTGTCTCGAGTATCTTTGTCGAAAACGAACTCTTGCTAGATGGTCAGGAAGTTCAAATGCACACTAGTGCCGCACAGTGAGATAATTCTGAACTGAAAGATACACCACCCAAAAGGCCTTGTTATTTCGAACATCTTTGACGAAAACGCAAACTTTTGGCCAGGATCTCGAGATCCAGCATTCTATTTGCTCAATATCATGAGATATTTCACCAGGCGGGACGATTTGATTCAATTTTGAATCGTTTTTGACTCACTTTCGTCAAAAATGGAGTCACTCATAAATGAGTAAATGTCACTGGAATTGACAAGTCGACATATCTCGAGTATCGATGTCGACTTGACACATTTAGTCATATACGAGTGACTCCATTTTTTACGAAAGTGAGTCAACAGCGATTCAAAATTGAGTTGAATTGTGCCGCTGCGATGTTGGAACAAATAAGTTATATCCAGTAAGCTGCAGGTTTTCATTAGCTTGGTTTGCTCCTGAGTGAGGGAATTGCTGTGAAGAAAAATTTCATTAAAACTGGAGTCACTGCCATCAAAACAACAAATGACAACTGCAACATAACCAAATACATCATTTCTCAAAAGTGATGAAGTGAATCGTCGAGCATAAAAAAGCATGCGGGATGTTCTCAAATAGATCATATTACTAGCCATCCTACCTATTTTCCTTCGAAAACCGTAAGGACCTAACCGGTGGCAGTACTGATGAACAATGAAATAATGAACGTATTCCAAGCTCCATCTAAAGGGTGTTTCGATCAAAATTTGGTCAAACAGTAGTATGTGTGAGTCGATCAAAGTTTTTTTTAATAAGTCAATTTTCTTTTCTTTCTTAAGTTCAGTTAATACAGAATACAGGAGAAGTATTCAGCTAAGCTTCCTTTTTACCGAATGCGAATTGCCGGATCTTTCGTTTAACTCCTGCCAGAGGATTTTGTACAGTCGCCTTGTCCACTTTATTGCCGCTGAACGCCAGTTTGCCTTGAACTGTTTCTCGCTCACAACAGCTTTTTGAGTCTTCTTATGGTTCCGCTCGACGATGGCCCAATATTGTTCAACGCGGCGGAGCTCTGGCGTGAAAGGAGGGTTTTTGTCCTTAGGCACCACTTGAACGTTGTTGGCAGCATACCACTCCATGGCATTTTCTCCGTTATGGCAAGATTCAAATCTGGCTAAAATAGAACGGAACAATTGTGTCGCTTAAGGAAAGGCAGTAGAAGAAGCCAGATTCATCCATTTCGCCAACTTGGCGTGAGAGTAGTTCCTTCGACGACATTTTGATAACTGAAGTGCTAATATCAAAATCGAAATATAGGCATGATGCTACATGCACACATCTTCAAAATGAGGGATGTGTAAAATTTTCAAATGCACGGTGAAAGGAAATGTGTCAAGTTTATGTCAACCAATTTTTGATCGAAACACCCTTTTTATGGTTTTTCGTACAATTACACTTGCTCTGATCAGTAACTATGAAGTGCATAGTTTTCAAATAAGTTTTTTAAATACACAATTACATAATTAATAATATAGATTAACGAACTCAAATATTACCAGCGGAGAAACCACAAATAAGTTGACCTCAAAACTAAGAAATGCACTACATAATCAGAAATTATAGTGAAGACATTCACCCTACTGATAAACTACGCTCGGTTAAACGAGACTTAAATCTGCAATATCAAAGTTTGGTCGAATTAGAGCAACTAAGGGACAACTTAAACAATATAGGTTAACCACAACAAAAAAAAAACAACCCGATAAACTACAGACCATTAGATTCAGTTGTAACAAGCGCACTTCCCTTCAGCCAATTGTACCAGTTTTCATAACTTATCGTGAACATTTGAAATTGGAAAACAAAAAAAACTAATTAAACAGCTGTTCAGCATATGTTCAACCAAGTCAGCCAGACAAGTCTATCAACGTTATTGGGTCGCATCCTTACCTTCATCGATGGGTATGTTTGCTTATGCTGCTCACCACGTCGTCGAAAACATGTTTCATTTCACTTTCGTAACGGATTAGTTTGTTTCTATTTTTTTATATTCGATTAGATGTTTTCCTCTTGTAAATATTTTTTTCCATCCACACGCAGAAGGAAAACTGCAATGTCAGTCTTGTTCGCACTGATAGCTTACCGAAATAAACAACACCGTCCGCCCAGTCCGTGCAGTTTTTGGAAGGTAGCTAGAGACGTCCCAATGGATATGAAAAGTATCGATGTTGACCACTCACGCAGCTCGGCATGAAAATAAAACCCACCGCAGTATCTGAAAATCAGCGTAGTAAATGCATTTTTAGATGCCAAAGCGACCAACCGACAGACCAACCAACCGGTTGGATGATTATACAATTTTTACAAACCATGCATTCTCAAGCCACCACCGGCTTAAAGGCTTTCGATGGGTGCGAAGAGTCTGCTGGCTAGACTTGGTGGGTTTGGTTGGTTTAGACTCCTGTGGCTGTGGTGGTCGTCGCTTGGTGCTTTGACACGCGAGTAGATACCATACCGGTATGCGCTACGACCGACAGCTCTTTCACTCAAAAATCTACACGAGGAAGTGATTGCGAATTGGTTGAGGCACCGGTCTGGTAGGTTGGTTGGTGCAAATTTTGCGTACATTTGTTCATACTGCATGCATTGTCTAAACAGGATTCATCACTATCTTATTTGGGGTTTTCAAGTGAAAACAAGTGGAAAATCGATCGCACCAATAACTGATGTTCCTAAAATGTTAATTTTTAAGAAACTGCCGTGGTGAAGACATTTTTAGTCCGTCATTTTCAGGAATGCTTTAGGACGCCTTAACGTCAACAAACAATTCAAATCCATTAAAAGATCATAATTTATAAATTTACGCTCTATTCAGTCACTCGTCAGCTGGTAGTATAAATGGAGTAAAGGAAATTTGGGGCGATGGCAACAGTCTATCATCCCAAAGGTGTCGAAGAAATCTTGGTTTAGGGGCCTGGATGCGGGTCGAGATTTCATTCGCGTGATGTCTCGCGTCATGTCCAATCATTTTTCTTTGAACGTTCATTTATACCGAGTTGAGCTAAGCGAGAGCAATGTCTGTGAATGTGGACAAGGTTACCAGGATGCAGATTACGTAATTTGTTCATGTGCTGAGCATCGTGGAGTCAGATCGGAGTTTTATGATTCCCTTCGGGCTCGAGGTAGACAACCCAATGTGCCGGTTTGAGTTACTTTGGCTGTACGTGATCTGGAGTTAATGAAACTCATTCATGTGTTTTTAACCAAAATTGGTATAGTAATAAGTTTTTGGCCAATTTAGCAATTAAAATAAATATGTTAATTAAAGCTTACTTCTCACCCATTTTGCCATCCGTTAAATTGTTATTCCTCGAGACGTCCGCGAGTAATATACTCTTAACTTTAGTCTAAGATAACTGATGTACACAAAGGTTTATTTTTTACACGGGGGATACGTTCCTCTTTTACTATGAAACCGTGTTAAAAGACTAAATAGGGTTGATAAATGCACATCCCAAGTAACATTGCCAAAACCATCCAGCTTTATTAAGTTTGACTAAAGTTTTATGAAAGCCACTAGAAATCAATTCGGTTTTATTATGGCAGCAAGAGATGGCAATAGGTTTCAAATTATAGTCAGGTTTATAAGAACCTACACAGCTTCTTCACAATGATCTTGAAACCTTGACTTCTAAAATTCCTTTTACTCCTATCAAAGGTTTCATTTTGACTTTGTAAACTCATAAAATACTGTTTTGAAATGCCGTTTTAGAACTCATTCATATTATCTTGTTATGGTCAGTAGAAAAAGCATTTTAAAACCATTTTGCCTCCAGTAAATGCATTAAACGGCTAATTGGCATTGAGGAAAGCTACCAAGTGACCAGATAGTTTTATAGTAGCAATTGCTAAGATAAATTGGTTTTTTGGCAAAACTGTGATTTCTTGCAATCGCCATATTGAAAGATATGAAATAATTGAAATGTGAAAAAATAAATACACCACATTTTAAATGTAATACAATCGAACTGTAGATCTGAGACAAGTTTCGGTATTCGTTTAGATAACCTTATTGAAATCCATCAATTTTCAGAAGTTTCTTGATTAATTTTTTGAATATATTTCTTTCAATTTTGTTTTTGTTGTTGTAAACTCGCATAATTTCCTAGGCGCATTAATTTTCAGCTCTTATTGTGCCAATATTCACCATAAATTTAAATGCGCATATGATTTGGACCATGATATGCTTTGAAAAAACTCAATTTGTTTCATATATTTTGCTATCAAACATAATTTCCCGCAACACTTGAGCTTTTTTCTTAGCCATTATTTACTGTTGAATGAATCAGAAGAGTAGAGAATCGAACAAAGCAGAAAAAAAACAACCACAATATCGCCGTGAAGTTTGACAGGTGTGGCCGTTCGGCCCTATACTGGTTTTGATGGCTGCACATAGGTTTTATGATGGTTCTCAAGTGGTCATAACATCTTTCACTAGAACATTTTCAAAATCTTTATGGTCTTGGTAAGGTTTTATTAATTTGTTTTCACAACCGTCTATAGAGTGGGCCACACATTTGTACACATTTCCGCTTTAAAGATGCATAGAGGAGGTGTTGGTGGACAAAACAGTTTTGAATGTAGTTTCATCAACAAAGCCGAGAGGAGTGCTATACGGCTGGAATAGAACTGAAATTGTCCCTTGGGAAGCATACACATTTTAAATTGCTTCGATTTTGTTTGCATGCAATGGTAAAAATACAGTTTAAATAATTTTGAGTATTTACACCAAAAATTGTGAATTTTTTGAAAAACTGCCATATGATTACTTTTTACCCGAAACGTAAAATGTGATTCAAATTTTGTCGACAAATTGTTCCGTTTTGGAGTTATCGCCAGAACAAACCGTGTAAAAAGACCTATGTATAGATATAAAAACTTGGCTCTGTAAAGTTGATTTGATTGAGCCGGTTCTCATAAATGATTTAATGATAAAAAAAAAGTTCCTCTGTCAATCAACGATTCAAAATCAGGAAATTTGATTACGTTTGATAAGAAACTGACACTAAACACGTCATTTGAAGTGTTCTTTGGAACTACTTTGGAGAAAATACAATTTTTGTTCACTGTCTACTAGCCTTATCTGAGATTCTCCTGACAATATATTCTATATTTTTTATTTTAGCACTTTTTTCACAACTTTCCCTCAGTTTGTTCTTCAGCCGAACGTTAAATAAGAACATAGTAATTTATTTCAAATATTTTTAATCTATTGGTATGATCAAATAGCTAAACAGTTGCTCGAGTCATGATTTTAGTGCTCATTTCTGTGTGCCAGAAATACTTAAGTTAAAGCATTTGATTGAATTTAATTATCCGACACAAGGAAAATCAAGGATAAAAAACTTTTGTTCCTTATATTTATTCTAAAGGTATTACCAAGAAAGTTGTATTTGTGTTGTGTTGAATAGAATAACAGCTGATTAATTAAAGGGTGTCCCACTTCAAATTGAATCACCGAAACAACGCTGTAGGAAATTACCTAGTTGACCGATCCTTTTCAAACATTCAAACAATAAAATATAACCCGTTATTAAGCCCTTTGAAGTTTTATTTGATTCAACTTCAATACCGTACTACGCTTCACTCCACTCATTAGGTTCTGTACAACATCTGGCTGCAGCTTTTTCTGCAAAGAAACCCACTATTTCTTCATGTCTTCCTCAGATTTGGCCTTCCTTCATAATAGCCCCGTATTTTACGATAGGCTTTAGCTCCGGTGCTTTGGGGCGGTTCATGTCCTTGGGTTCGAAAGTGACCCCGTTGGCTTCGCACCACTCTAGGACAACATCTGTATAGCGTGAATTTAGATCCAGCCAGGAGATCGTAGGGCCCTCGTGTTGCTTCAACAGAGGAAGCAGACGTTTCTGTAGACTCTCCTTGCGGTAAATCTCCCCGTTTACGGTTCCGGTGTTCACAAACGGTGCACTCCGTTTGCCACATAAGCAGATTGCTTACAAAATCATGTATTTCTTGGCCAACTTTGAAAGTCTCTACTTCCTTACTTCCTCCGGAACATCAAACTTGTGCTGGGCGGTGGTGAACAGTAGCCTCGAAAGCTGCCGAAAGTCCGCCTTGACGTAAGTCTCATCATCCATGATGAGACAATTAGGCTTCGTCAGCATCTGGGTGTACAGTTTCCCACAGTATTTTGCCGGTCGTCGAAATTTGAAGCCTTCTGCACTTTCTACGTATGCAGTCTCTCGCGATCCTTGGCTCTCAGAATGAAAGGCTTGGACAGATTCAACTTTTTGGCCACATCCCTGACTGAAGCATTGGGATTCCGCTTAAACGCTTTCACGACACGCTTGTGATCCTGGTCACTAATAGAACATCCATTCTGACCGCATTTCTCCTTTCGTTCGATGCTCAGAGTTTTGTACTAACGTTTGATCACACGACTCGCCGTTGAAGGCTCGATTCCGAGTTGGTTTCCAATTTTCCAATTAGAGGAGTTTCCAGGTGCTTCCGCAAAATCAACTCGCGACGTTGCTTTTCGGGTAACGCCATTTTTTCGCCAATTTGCTAAAAACTGACAAACTAATAATAAACCAGTTAAGGGAAAATTTTGCCGATCCTGAATGTACTCGCGATCAACAATTTAAAATTTTGTCCATATTGCTATAGTCTTGGACTGCGCAAAGAATCGTGGATGAATTCAAAGTCAGCGGATACACTGCAACACAGGTAAGGTTTATGAAT
>JASCZW010013688.1:0-24844 GCA_034211315.2 Aedes japonicus | reverse complement strand
TCAGAGCTCGAAAAAATTGACACCCGTCCTGAACGATGAGTAAAAAAATATTCAGTAGGTACAATTTTCCTCTCTTCATTTCGTTCTATCAGTCACGCAATATATTCGTGTTTACTATTTGGCTGGTGCTCAGTCATTCCGTTGGTCCTCGTGTTCCACACAACTCATTCACACCACAGCAAAGGACACGGCTATTCAAGCCTCAGAGATTTTGGTTGCTTGACTGAATGTTCTGGTAACCAGTCATTCATGTTCGCGTTCGTGAGTGATTTTTTCTGCCACAGGATTTCAAGTATTGCCGAACATGGCTGAAGGCAAAGGAAGCCAAAAGGCCAAATGGCCGAAATCGCTACAGAGTTTGTGGGGCATTTGTTCAAGAAAAGGCATTTGTAGGATCGATCGAGAAGTTTGGTTTTTTCACTTCATTGATTCTCCAAATGAACGACTGTTCTTTCGTCTTCACGGTAGAACGTTGAAATTGAATGAGTTTTTTTCACTTACGTACATTCACTGCTTTCTGGAACGAATGAATGATCAAAGTAAAGCAAAACAAAACAAGTTGACTCATCTTGCACAAGAGATTCACGAAGGCAAATTTGTGTTTACTTCATGTACGCTAGGAACAGTGCGTGATGACTAATATTTTGACTCAGTCAGGGTGCAATTTGAGAATTGAATATGATATTTTTAAGCTCTGGTTGCGGTGCGTCTTACCCCAATTTTGGGGTACATATTGAGCAATTAAACAGGCGTTTTGCCCCGGTGTCGTCTTGTGATCAAATTGAAAAAGGTTTAAAAAATCAAGAAAAATCATCGTTTTGAATTTAAATCACATTTGATCTACAACTTAAACATCGTAATGCACCATACTCAATAACTTCTTCCTAAATTTCTGCTTCCATTCCCAAGTAATTCACGATGTTGCTTAAACGGTGCGTTTTGTACCATCCTCCCCTACTAGAAGGCTTTAAACGGCTTCCGGGTTTGGCTTTTTATACCGCAATGCTAAGGAATGCCGTTGCCAAGCATTTCTGGACAAATAAGGTGACCAAATTCCCGAAGAAGTATTTGATTCGGCAGGCCATATATAGTTGATGTCGAAAATCTAAAAGTTTCGTCTCTACCGGCACTATCCATAAGGATGTGTACGAGAAAGAATGTCTGCAAAAGCGATTGCTACCGTTAATCAGAAGCCACGTCTCTCCAGCTCTGTTTTAGCCTGAATTGGCCTCTTGTCAAAATGCCAAATCCGTCCTGGAATGGTATAAGGTACAAGAGGTCCAATACGTGCCAAAAACAGCCAATTCACTCAACTGACCTGGAATCGTCGCTCAATAGAGAAGTACTCGGCTCAGTTAAGCTGGAATCACTTCGACACTAAGAAGAACGCAAATGGTACCGATGGTTTCAAGAGAAGATGGATAATCGACTGTACTAATTATCTAAAAAAAACAGTTTTAAGGTAATGCTGAAAGAAAACCATTTATATGTCTGTTCCGTTAGGCTCTAGAAACTCTTCAGCAATTTTTTTCAAAATTACCTGCTCTACAACTTTGTCCAATACGTGCCAAAAACAGCCAATTCACTCAACTGACCTGAACATCGTCCAATAGAGAAGTACTGGGCTCCAGTTAAGCGGAATCACTTCGACACTAAGAAGAACGCAAATGGTACCGATGGTTTCAAGAGAAGATGGATAATCGACTGTACTAATTATCTAAAAAAAACAGTTTTAAGGTAATGCTGAAAGAAAACCATTTATATGTCTGTTCCGTTAGGCTCTAGAAACTCTTCAGCAATTTTTTTCAAAATTACCTGCTCTACAACTTTGTCCAAGACAACAGCTGAAAAAAGTTAGAATTTTAAAGTGTAGTTAACCCCTATGAAAGGTCAGGCGCGTTTTTTCAAAAGATGCGCAATAATACTCTGAGCAACTTTTCTTAAGCCACCTAGTCGATAAAATGATGACAAAAGGGCGAAAATGTTTTTGGCCGTCTTTTTTCAGAATTGTTCCACTGTGCGGTGGTGGTATCTGAGGATACCGTGCGGAACCTGATGGCGGGTGTACTACTGAAAGTTTTGAAATTTTACAAAAAGAAGGATTAACATCTCAATCAACTGTTTCTATTGTAGATATAACTCTATTATTGTGAAATAAACAATCGGTTTGGTTAAGTTAGATGTATTCATTTTGGTGTTCGAAATTTAACATGGACAGGCTTTACGTGCGAAATGCGTCGTGTAGAAAACAAATCTGGAAAGAGTAAAAAGCGGGAGTACATGGCTTTAGAAGTACGCTCAAGATTTGGATAACTTCTGAGTTTCGGATAACTAGTGAGGTCGAATGTTACAAAGTAACGCCTGGAGTCATACTTAATCACTTAAATAAATGTAACTACAACATTATCAAACAACAAGTTGAAAAAAAAATTGCAACTAAATTCAAACCCTGAAATTTAGAAGTTCGTTTAAAATTTCGGTTAAAATATTTATTGTATAAAACATTCAAAATTACAAATCTGGAAAGACTGCATATCCTATTTTCCCTTGCCTACCTTCCCATCCAAGTCAACAGACCTTATCTATGCCGCCACAGTAATGTTGTTATAATGCTCATACGTGAACATTGCGTGCTTCCTCATCTGCAATATCGGTGCCTACTTCACTTGATTGATATGAATACAAACCCCCCTATCCACCCGTTTCCCCGCATTTGTCCTCTCTTGGATTGCAATGCAACCAAACAACAGTTACTTAGCCTAAGTTCAGTGCACGTGCCGGTTGTAATAGCAGAGAGTCTACTGATTGAAACCGTTGCTTGTTAATTACCCACTACTGTGCCCTTCCCTTCTCTGGTTCATAAGTGCCACTCCTCCGCCACCTCTGCACAGTTCAGTTAACGTCAAATTGCAGTGTTTGCACATTTCACCCACGGAAACCGCGTCGGATGGCATTTCCAATTGCATGCTCCCGGGGAGAAAATTTTGTAAATAGGAAATGTTAACAATTTTTTTTTCCACCAAATTATAACGTCAAACAAATCGTCGTTTTGTGGTGGTTGGTTGTTTTTGTTAGAAAATCTTTAGACGTTTCACAACGGGTGACAAGAGAATATAATTTTGTTTGCTTCACCTGTGGAATATGAATTTACAACAACCACGGAAAATGATGGTCGATCGCATTAACCGGGTGAATGCTTGGTGAGTGATAGGCGTACACAAACCCAAAAACACCTTGACAAATAAACACGTCACGATTTTTTTCTCGGTTTTCTAAATTTACCCACTCGGTCTACCGTGAGACGCTTGGTTTTGAACTTGACAATTATTCCCATCCGGCGAACAGAGAAGAAACGGATAAACACGCGCGCAGAGACCTCGGTGACCTATTCTAGGAGAGCTGTAAGTTTATGACAGTCTCCCAGAAAAAGAAAATAGTCTTTCTATTTTGACAGATTTGTCCGAAAATGTGATGAGGCGGCAAGAACAATGGAACAATGTTCAATACTATGTCACAGCGCCGAACTGTCGGGTATATTGCCAATTTGGAAGGATCCTTTAATATTACTGAGAGCCCTTCCTCCTTGTCCTATCATGGGCAGAATATCATAAATCAGCCACATTAGTCCGGATACCATACCAAGTGTCGTACTTGGCGCTGCCATGTACACAGATGCTACAGCTTGCGTGTAATTACCGATCCCGCTCTCACTCCTATCATTATTACTATTGCTATCATCATCATCATCATCATCATCATCATTTATTGGAATGCTCCAGTCGACGTTCGTTACCTCTGCATTCACGGCAACGACGACGGCGATGACACCGCTGGAGATTAGAAACCTCCGATAGTAATTGGCTGATCTATTGCTGCACTATTTTCCTATCATACACACATGTGCAACGATGACTTTATAGTGTAGCATCCAGAAGTGGTGTGCGGTGTAGCGGCGGTGGACGCATAATTGTCCCTTGTTTCGGAAAAAGCTCAAAAAAAAAACTAGTTAAACTGTCCCAATTGAACAATAACAGTATCTGGAACATCTCAAAATCAATACCCGTAGGTCGGCAGTTTAGAACGTACAACACAGAGATCTTCACCCGCAACATCATTAGATGATAATGATGACATTTTTGCCGTGATCGTCACAGGTTGATGCTTGTAGTTGTCGTTCTTTTTTTTGCATGCAGGTGTGACCGGTTTAGTTCAGATCCGATGATGATGCTATTACTTATGGGATGACGAACAAAACTGAGAGTTCACTCCGTTTTGACGGTCGCTTGAAGTTGTTGGAATCGTAATTGGCAGGTGAGGTTTTTTGTTTTGTTTTGATGTAGTGACTTAAGTTGGAAGACTCCTTATTAAGTCTTAGGAAAACGTTGTGGGTTAGGAGTTGACCTGTCATCAGTGAGTGTACTTAGTCCATTTAATAGAGACAAGTTATGGTTTGGTCAAGGGTACGACTGTATGTGCTATGTTTCAGGCTGGATTTTTTTTTAAGTAGCAAAGAAGAAAAATTTGTGCTTTCTATACAATGAGAGATACCTGAGGTCAGTTGGGAGTGCTAGAGGGGGCAAAAATAAGGTAGTTAGTGATCAGTAATACTGCGTCTATTTACTTAACAGCCTTAGCCAGGGTGATAATATCATACAGTGGAAAATAATTGCGATTGAAACAGTTTTGAAAAAAGGTTAATAATTTAAATCGTTTGAGAACTTCTTCTGAACTTTTATGATAAAAACATCAATCTACATACAAATCAATGGTATGCGTTGTAAAACACCACAAGTAGTGTTTTTACTTAATAAAATAGCAATGAGACTCTTAACATAGCATTTTCCGAGCATACACGATCCTGGGTTGGCTGTTGTAGAGACGATGGAAGCGCCTCAGGAGCTGCCTCAGATATTATGACACGCTCTTCATCCGTCTATCTCTTTTCACACCACCTGGCCAGGTATTAATGATCAGCAAGGGATGGGAGGGAAGTGTTGATTAGATGTCTATTTACGAAGATGCTGAGAACTCATGATACCTTCATAGACATCTGGAATTGGAAGTTGGAAGTAGGTATATAAGTCGTTGGGAGTGACGAAGCTAAGAAAGTTAATGAACTTTGTTGTCCGTTTTTCTGGGCTGGAACCCAGGCGTTTCCTACTATTATCCAGGCTCTTCTTGTGGGAGAGCTTTTCTGACAGTTGAGACCGTTGGAACATGAGCACTAACTCTTGACTTAGCCTTTTATGTCTTATAGTTATAGTGCCATTAGTTGCTTTCTAAACAGAGAAAAAGGTTTTTCCGAATCTGATTTTGTAAACAAAGATATTCGACCGTTAAATTCTCGAAACCCTTAGCACATTCATGCAAACCAGGGTCACCAACTCAATAAATAACATTTCCCCAACTTGATGGTGATGCTACTTTCCGTGAGGGTGCTGAGAGTTTTGTGAAAATTACGTTTGAATCTAACTTCCCCTTTTTGTTAACAAAATCAGATTCGTCTGTTTAAAAAAGTACTTTAAACGGAAGAAACTTAACAGCTTCTTAAAAAATCAACCAATCGTGATCTTAACAAAATAGCGATGAGACTGTTATGTCCAAATTCCTTTCAAAGATCAACAATATGTTCGTATACCATTCTGGCTCGAGAAAAGTGTTGATAAACATCAGTCACATCTTCCGGAACCTAATTGAGGGCCGCTTGAAACGTCTAAGGAATGTGTCGTAGGATGGCAGCAAAAATCTGTTCCAAGATCTCCATCCAACTGGCGTCTTCCACTAAAATGTTTTGCTCGAAACCGTTGATGATAACTTCGCATGACTATGATGGCTGATCCGACCTGCCAACTTCAACGGATTGTCTGGTTCCGGAGACTCTGGAAGCGAGCCATTTCTGGACTCCTTGGGCGTTGGCATTGGGTATGATTGTACTTGCCGCACAATCACTTTTAATAACCACAGGGTGACCACTTAATTTTTATTTTCAAATTCCCGGTTTTTTCCCGGTTTTCTCGGACCAAATGTTAAAAATTTCCCGGGTTAAGACGCGGATCATGTAGTAATGAACTAGAATAACGTATAGAAAACAATTACTCCAAGCGAACAATTTTGAACGAATTGAGTTCCAAAGCTTAATAAAATGATATTTTCAGTATAAGCGTTGTTTATAATATGACTACATTTTAGGACCCAACTATTTACAAATTCTGCTTTCAGTTTAAGGCCCATGAAGCTAAAGAAAATAATTTAGATGATAGTCTGATAACAGATGACAGTCTGAAAGTCAGTTTGTGTATGTATCGCCAAATGATTTCCTTATAATTTTTTTAAGAAACTTTCCCCAAAGATTCTATGAAAAGTTGCCAATGCTTGAGAAATTCCTTCTGTCGTTTCTATAGGTATTCTTTAGGAGTTTGTAGCCATTCCTCCAGCGATTCTTTCAGCAGTTTCTTCTGGCAGTTCATTGGCTGTTCTGTTAAACTTTCTTGTGATGACATTTATGGTGGAATCCCTGAACTTATGAAGTTTTGTGATTGTAAAGTGGAAGACACCTGAAGGAACTAAAAACTATGAGGTAATGGCTGAAATAATTCTTGGAAAAAACTCTGATTTATTGAAGAAAATAAAAAAAATTGTTTGCACTAGTTTCATAATCTCGTGTATTCAATTCTTCAAGTTAAATATTCTTCAAGGGGTTTTGTAGAATTATTTATAAGTTTTGTCTAGAATGTTTGCAAGGATTCTTAAACATAAATCTCTAAACATTTCTTCAAGTATTCCGCAGTGTTTTTTTTAAGTTCCTCAATCGATTGCTTGACAAAATTCGACAGAGTTTCCTACAAGGATTTCTATAAAAATATTGTTCTTCTAATTTAGAAATATCTTCATGCATTCATGCCGAATAGAAGAATGTTCTCGATATTTATTTTAGTTATTCGAAGCATAATATTTTGAAAGTGATTTTTGGTTATCTTTAATATTGCCGTGCGAAAACCTATTTTCATAAGGGCCAATGTCACAAACGTAAACAATGGCTTCTTCCGCAAATTTCTTGAAAATGCAAACTCACTCAAGTAAACTACAACATCTATTCTAAAGGAAACTCCGCTTCTGTACAATCATCGTGGTAATTCCCTATGATTAAGTTAGCATTCTCGAGAAATCTAACCAATCCGTCAAAAAGCTGCTGAAACGTATCAGTTCTCATTTGATAATTATCAAATGTACTTGCCACTTTTTGGTTCTTTGTGCAAGCTATAAATGCAAAAAGCTGCCACTGGAACAGTTGATGCAAGATATTTATAGTTACTTATCATGCAGCCTCAAATGATCCAAGGAATTCCAAATGATACAAAATATCTTGGATTTGAAGCATCGTTCTGCATCGATCTGCCACCAAATGGCTATAGTCCTAGTCAGTTGTCAACAAGAACTGCATCGTGTGTTGAACCCAAGAAGCTGTACACTTTGAAGGAGCTCAATTCAATTTCTAAAAAATATGAGATACAGGCCATCGAAGATCATGACTTGGAAACTTGCAAACAAGCAGATGGGAAGCTGACTTTTATCTTGCTTAGAAAGTTCATTGCGAACTTTCTACAATCTGAATAAGACCATCTAAATTCGAATGTTTGAAGCAAGGTTCTTGCCAAGATTTTCTGCTGTTAAACACAGATAAAAAAGATTTTTTGGTGAAAATTAAAGATGGGAATGAAAAATATTGTGGCAACTCTGGTCGCTACAAAGTTACAAGAATGATCCACACGCAAAAAAAAAACACAGTATAAACTACCATTTCGAGGGTCAAATTGAGCGCAAACACCAACAATTTTCACCTGACTATATATGCGTTTGATTTTACCATGCCTGCGATTGAAGTCAACCACAGTAGAGTTGGTATCAACATAAGGTCTGTCAAATATACCACTAACGTTGAAAGTTTGAAGATAAACGTAGTAAATTTGACTAAAATTTCATGGTAGTTAGGCGTAGTCAGGTAAAATGGTAATTTCTACTACAAGATTTTTTTCTGTGCAGGATATTTCAAGCAAAACAATGCATTAGGTCCTAAGTAACCATGACTCTCTTTGTCGACTTTCTCTTTGGGCTCCTACGGCTATGTAGAAACATGTTCAACTATTTTCAACATACAGTACGGTAGTATAAAATGTGATTATGGATTCAATACGTTGAAAACATCACCAAATCGTTTAATAGACAAGCTATAACCAAAGAGAAAGTCGACAAAGAGAATCTCTCATTGTTACTAAGGACCTAATGCATTGTTTCGCTTGACTTATAGAAGGTAAATTAATTGACATACTCTAAAATTTCACAGATCGTTATAGATGAACACGCTAAGAAAGGAATACCTAGAGCTTGATGATAATAACACACAATCTAAATTATGAACAATCATGTGAACATAAATTCCCGGTTTTTTCCCGGTTTCTCTCGATTTTTTGAATTCCCGTTTAATTCCCGGTTTTCCCGGTTCTGTGGCCACCCTGTAACCAAATTGATGGGAATGTCCTTAAGCGCGTTGATCAGGTCAGTGATTCAGGTGTGACACTGGACGGAAAATTTACATTTAATCAGCACATCAGCACCATCATCAAAAAAGCTTCACGACAGTTGGGATTCATCACTAAAATCTCCCGTGATTTCACCGATCCTCATTACCTCAAAGCACTCTGCTGTGCACTTGGACGACCGGTTCTTGAACATGCTGCGGTGATTTGGACTCCTTATCAATTGTCATGTGACCTCAGAATTGAACGTGCTTAACGTAGATTCATACACATTGCACTCAGAAGCCTACCATGGCGTAATCCTCAAGATCTCCCTCCATATCCCGAACGATGCCGGCTTATAAGACTCGACACGCGGATTGAACGACCTTTTTGTAAAGGTTGGATGCCAACACTGCACCACACAGCTCTAGACGTGCGATAGTTTGAGGTTTGGCCAACGGTGCTACCTTGGACTTGGATGCTAACAACTGGACATGAACAGCTCCGGCGGATTCTGAGCGAATGTAGCAGCATGCTCCTTAGGCTCTCTGTGAGGCATCAGAAAAGAAGTGGAGCTGGACTGAGGTAGCGTTGTCTAAAGATACACAGCGTGGAATGCGGAGAGTGGCGATAGTATCAAGCGTTCCATGGAATTCTTTCCATTCCACTGCAGATTAAGAGGAAGAGGACGATCCCACTCAAATGCATCTCCAGTATCGGTCTTCAGCGCCCATAAGCACTGCATGAACAGCTTGGCTAAAACTATTATTGGTCCCACAAGACCCAGTGGATCGAATATCTTCGCCATATACGACATTACCTTCCGTTTAGTTAGAATAGGGGCTGGTAATGACAGCTGAACCTTGAAACTCATCATATCGGATCTCGGTTCCCAGACGAGTTCGAGAGTGGACATGGATTGGGTGTCCTGAAGATCATGGAACAGTGCGAAGGCTAAATCTTCTTCAGGAATGTCTGCTAGAACTTCAGCTGAGTTTGAAGCCCACTTCTTCAGTGGAAAGCCGGCCCCTGCAAGCATTGCGGACATTTCTTGGCGGATGCGATATTCAACAAGCTACCCTTATCTCAAAGATAGTGAACGGTGAAATTGAAGCACCAGCGCTTCTGTCTTGCATTGACTTTCGAATGGGAAGACAACTTAGATCATCATCTCTACTGCTGACCAAATTCCATCGGACTTCTTACGGTTTTAATGAGCCACTGACATCATGCGTTCGTACCTTTTCGTTGGTTGACGACCTCTTCGACATACGAGAATCTTCTAGATCTTTCAAAAGAATAACTGAATCAAGACTGTTACAGCCTAGGCTACAATAGTTTTAATACATTCATGTAGACTACGGTTAGATGAATTAAAAAAAAAAAAAAAAAATCATACTAATGCAAAAATTAATAGCTGTGGAAGTGCATTTAGAACACTAAGTTGAGAGCAAGCAATAAGCAAATTGTGAAAGCAATAAGCTTGAAATGCTAAAAAGAAGAAAGAAGCGGAAGAGAACAAAAGAAGAAATTAAGGAGATGAGTGTTGCGAAAATGGTGAATCCTAGAGAGTTTGAGCTATTTAGTGGAATACCTGTAACTCAGAAGCAGAAGAAAAATTAGTACTTTCCACTTAATTGCAACTACCTTTTCTTATCTTCACAGATACGCGTATTTCGTCTACAATGTGCAGACTTCTTCAGTATCTCGTACTAATAACTCGACTAGTTAGTCGACTAGTAGACTAGAACTCAAAGCCATAAGAGGCGTAAACAACAATTGTTTGCAATCTTTCATGAGCCACACAACAGTGTTTGCAGTCTTTCATACAACAGGCTAGATTCAGGCGTTATCTGGCTTAAATTTACATGAAATATCCCATTATTTTCTGCTTAATCTTAGCATTACCTTTATGTGCATTAGATAATGCAGAAACTTCAACGTTTCTTTTTATCTGTGTATGCCTTTTATTGCCAGTATGGACGTTTTCAACAGCACACAGTTATGCATTGACAACGCACGCCGCAGAATATCTTTGTTTTCCTGCGATGATAATTCCAGTCAGAGTAGTAACAAGCATTTAATGTTCCCATTTGAAAACAACCAGCAAGTTTTTAGTATATTTTTTTCAACATTTTTCAACACAATTTGTTTAAGCCTGCCTCCATGTTGGTAATAGGAGAAATCTTTGGTGAAATGCTATTACTTTGAAGAAAATTCTCTTAAAGAATGTATCAGTACAGTACCATAGCACCTGATTGCTTTAGTAATACTTAGTAGATTTATAATTTTAAGATTCGTTCATGAAGGGGAAAAAAAAGTTGTGACTGAAAATTATGTCATGGTATGTAAAATTAAGGGTTCAATTTTTAGTTCTTGTTAATTTGAAAGAGGACGTAAATTTGAGTTTTGGTTGCCGCTTTATTTACGTGCATCTGAAGACATAATTTTTCATTAAGAATTCCGTGTTACTAAGGCTTCGTGCACAAATTACGTAACGCATGAAGGGGGAAGGGGGTTGAGCAACCGTTACTTATTGTGACATATGGGGGAGGGGTTTTAAAATCGTTACGTAACAAAATAACCAACTTGAAAAAAATCAAAAGTGAATAAGCAATTTTCATCAATAAAATTTCCTGTGTGCTAAGCAAAGTAGCAAGTAGCAAGTAGAAAAGGGTTAATTTATACTAGTTAAGAACTATGTTTAAATGTTAATGTCTAGGGAAAACCGCACTTTCAATACGTCAAATGAAATCCATATTTAAATCCATATTTTGAAGGAAAAATATCGAAACTGAGCCAAAACTTTGTGTTTGTATTATTAATCACATTTGCCATAACTGGAACACTGCACCAATTATCGCAATAGTTTTAAATGTTGGTTCCTTTAATGGCCAATCACATGTGTTTCTTATGGGAGTGGACATAAAAGAAACACAAGTGGTGCAAGAAATCTGAAATTTCAAGGAAAACTGATTAAGTCTATCTTTTGATTTCCTACCAAACTCTAAAGCTTCGATAAATGGAGACGTGCCTACTATTTAAATGTGATCTACTAAACGAAAGGTATCTTACGAAGATTTGCATCTCCAATTGGTCCAATTTCTGAGAAAAATATATTTTTGTATAGATTCAACAAATTTTACTGTTGACTCACGGCTTACCCATAATTTTTATTAATTCAAACAATACCACTTTTACTTTTGAACCAATAATAATTTTGTTTTGTAATGTAGAAGGAAATGTTCACTCATCACCATGAGGCACCAAGAGTGCACATTAATGTTTTTGCTAGAATGAAAGATATGAAGAGAAAGTGTAGAATGTTCTGTCAGTGTACGGCAGGATGGATTGAAGTCGATTGGTTTCAGCCAACGCATACAAGCGGGAACGTCCATCAATTATGTCACGCAAAAAGTGACTTTTTATAACCTGGCTTTAATTTACATTAACTATCCCATTATATATCTAGCATTCTCTTTATGTGCATAAGATAATGCAGAAAATTAAATGTTTTAACGTAGGACTACGTTTTTCTTTTCTATACCGGGTGCCGTTTCAAAATTTTGAAAAATGAGAGCGTTACGCAAAAGTGAAAGGTTTTTGAACGCTTATAACTCTCGTTCGACTGAACAGAATGACTTCATTCATACACTATTTGATCAAAAAGACTCACAAATTTTTCGCATTGAAATTTGAATGAAGTTCAATTAGTATAAGTAGTTCAATTTTTCATTTGAAAATGACCTTCTTTTGCTCCCATACAAATTTGCATATCAACAGGTTGAAAAATGTGTTTTCCCTAGCAAGGTCATAAGAAACGAGTAACAAAAGTCTTCTTCTTCTTCAAAATAACTTTTCCCCGTCTCACAAAAATTTCTGAACGCACAAAGCTATTGGTCGAAAATGACATCATATTTGCGCTACGCTCTGATTGGTTCATACTGCCACAGTAGCCTTGCCAGTAATTATGGAACATGTGGGAACGACCGAGGAAGACCAACAATCAGTTGTCGCTGTGCATCCGTATGCGACAGACGTGTTTGGCGAGCACGTTGTAGAAAACGCCGCCCGTGAAAAGAAGAAGACCACGTCACTTGCAGATGGCCAGCAATAACGATGAGGAGGTGAATTTAAAAAGAAAGCCTAAGGAGCATCGCAAAGTATTTCTCCTCCGTCAACTAAATCCGTCCTTTTCAGGACGACCAAATCAGTTTACTATCTAAAGAGTTTGGTTGAAGTTTTCTCTTGTGCTGTTTGAAATTCAGTTACCGCGTCACGGCTGAACATAGCATTCATTAAACGCTGCGTTTCGGAGAATATCACAAAGAACCATGAACAACTAACGAACGAAATTCTAGAAGGGATAATTCGAGCCGAACTGCGACACGTCGGAGACCTACCGTGTGATTGAGTTCGCCATAGTTCCTAGTTGTGCATACCAGATTAGTTGGGTGGCAAGCAAATTAGGCATATGTCTGTTAAGAAAATCATCCATCTAGCGTGCACTAATTCAAACTAATTACTGTGGCACAATGACTAAAGTGCGTCCCCTTTGATGCAATTTGTATCACACTGCCTTCGTTGGTATCGCCTTCTTTTGTTCAATAGCATCTGACGCCATAACATACCAGCTTTTGGCAGAAAATTTGATTCAGTCTTTCAACAGTCGTGAAGCTGTGCAGTGACTGTTGCAACGCAGCAGGCAGCAGCAAGCTTCCTGGCGAGAAGTTTTTGCAGAGAGAGGCGTTGGTGCAGTTGGCTGTTGGTGCCGATTCTCCTATCAACATCGCTGCGAGAAATATTTTTGCTGACGCCTACAATTTGGCGGGAAAAAGCCGCCTGTAACGAGACAAGAAGCCCAAGTGGAATCGCAAACTATTTCTCCCTCGTCAACTAAATCCGTCCTTTTCAGGACGACAAAATCAGTTTATTAACAAAAGAGTTCGTTTGGTTGAATTTTTCTTTAGTGTTGTTTCTAATTGAACATAGAATTCATTAAACACCGCGTCCCGGGGTATATCGCAAAGAACGTTGAACAACTAACCAACGAAATTCTAGAAGGGATAATTCGAGCCGAACTGCAACACGTCAGAGACCGGCCATGTGGTCGATTTCGTTGTAGTTCCTAGTTGTCCCTAGCAGATTAGTTGCTGGCAGTAGCAAGCAAATTAGGCATATTTCTGTTGAAAAATTATCCGACTAGCGTGCACTAATTAAAACTAATTATTGTGGCGCAATAACTGAAGTTCGTCCCCTTTGATGCAATTTGTATCACATTTACTTCGTTGGTACCGCCTTCTTTCGTGAAATAGCATCCGACGCCATTACCAGCTTTTAGCAGAAAATTTGATTCAGTCTTCGGCAGTCGTAGTGCTGTGCAGAGCCACACTGCTGTAGCAACGCAGTAGGCGAGCGAGCACACTGGAAGGTGCACTGGTGAGCAGTAGTACTCCAGAGAGATTGGTGCAGTTGGCTGTTTGGGCCGATACTCCCGTCAACCTCACTGCGAGAAAGAAGGCTGCTTAAGCCTATTAGTTAATGGGAAAAAGCCACCCGTGACAACAACGGGACAAGAATCATCCCACGTCACCAAGAATACCAAGAAGAAACCCCAAATTCAATCGCGAACAATGTCAACTTAATCTGTCTTTTTCAGTACGACCAAATCAGCTTGCTTAATAAAGAGTTTGTTTGGTTGAATATTTCTATTGTGCTGTTTGAAATTTTAATCATTCGATAGGAATCAAATAATTTTTAGAAAGTGAAATGTCGCAGCATATGGCTGCAAGTATGTGGTTCGATAGTTATCTTCTACGCGTTAAAGATTGTGGCCCTCTCAACCATCGTAGAAAATACAACCAGGGCCGTATCATTATTAAAACCAAACGGTCCTTTTTAGGGCCCCCAAATGCTATCTAAAGAGTTAACAATAGAATTTTCTTACATATTTACTTCCCAATGCTCGTCTATCGTTCAATTAGCACTATTTCGACCCAGACTTCGAATCCCCAAACAGGCCACAACCATCTGCAGCAAGGTTTGGAAGAACAAAACGTATAACACCTCATTTACCGGGTGCTGAAGCATTTTAACCCGATTCGGTCGTTTCCTCCAAAGCGATAAGCATTATGAACAGCTTCGTAAATGACATTTCCGAGCGGATTGAAAGAGTAGCTGTCCGACTGACTTAAATCAACTGGCGGATTGCCCTGACGTCTCTGGAAACTCAAATCGCCTTTCAATCATGCTGCTGGGAGAGCTAGCCAAACACGAGGATTCCGAGCGAACGGAAGCCATGGCCAAGTAAACCAGCTTCATGACGAAGTGAGGTGGTGGCAGTAGCTGTTCCTTGAACTCAAAATGGCCTTTTTCAGGGCCATCAAAACAACTGGAATGAGAGTTGACCTTTCTTTGGGAGTGCTAGGGGCTTGGTTTTGGAGTGTTTGATTGCGGAAAATATCTTTCGTGTGCCGAAGCCGTAATGTTTTCGACATTGGCAGTGTTGTACACACATAGGCCTAGTAGAAACCGTATGCAATTGAGGGTGAACGAAACCAGCCTCTTGGGTAAAAGTTTCCCTAATGACCAATAACTCATTCGCACTACAAGGTATATTACGTGATATAGAGTATCTTGATATCATATGTCATACATATTATTTGCAGTGAAAGAAAGATGTATGAATGTAGATACCAAGACAGGCTATATCAATAAAGGTGTATGGGAATTAGATATGAAAGGAAACCAATTTCGGCCACTTTTGAAACAATCAAGCGATCTAGATTGCACATTGCTTTGTAGTCCTACGTCAACTTTGCGTACCACCCCATTGGGCTGTCCCTTCTAGTTTTTTCATCTGTAAAGCATTAAATCAGAACGTTAAAAAAAATATAAATATTGTTATTATATTGTGTTATCTGAAAAACATATTTAGTGAATCCTAGTGAGTGTGACCTGTAACTAGAAAATGAGACATTTCTAATTTAATTTCAACTACCTTTATTGCTTATGGCCCAAACACAATGATAACGGAAGCTGAACGGCAAGGGCAACGGAGAAGCCTGATCATTCAGGCAATGACGCAAATTGCCTCCGATGATATCGTTCTGTACGCACTCACCGACTAGCAAGGCCGTGAATTTCAACTTAGGCTCAACTTCGCCCAGTATCTATTGGTTCCCAGCGCTGCGATCCAGGCCTGCGTATCTCGTTATCGATGATGATACACTAGCTAGTAGATGCCGTTTACAACTGCCAAGTCCGTAGCTAAGTCCATAGCATAATCTACGTGGCTGTTGAAATTTAGCCGGTACCCAGATACTTCAGCACGCCCCTAAAGGTTATGTCTTCCATGTATGTCTTCCGATGACGATTTCTGCCCGCTGCACCACTTTGCAGTTGCTGACCAACAGCACCTCCGTGTTGTGGTAGGCTATCTGCAGCTTCGCCCCCTGCATCCAGTTTTCAATTGTGTCGATTGCTTCGGTCACCAGCATTTCCACTTCGTCCAGTGTTTAGCCAGTCCTTGACAATCACTACGTCTTTTGTAACATCAGCTTCAGCATTCCATTCCAAAGTATTGGGCCAAGGATGGAAGCTTGCGGAACTCTGGCCGGAACTCGACCACTGTCTGAACACCATCTACTATAGACTTCCCTTACCAGAAACCGAATTGCATCGTCGATAGCCCATATTCGCTCTAGGTGAATTTCGTTAACGTGTTGAGGATGATCTTCTCCAGGAGTTTCCCGAGGTCCTTAGCGACGTTCTATTCCGATAAAGCATGAGTTTCAAATCTACTGAAATTTTAACCCGCCATCCGTGTCATGGATGGATGTTAAAAACACATGGTGTGACCCGTCATCGTAGAACATCTTTGCTATCTAAACGACGGAATCCGAGATCGTTGTAGTGGAAGCTGAAAGTCGTGGACAATACAACTCAAGCGGAACTGACACCCAAGCTCCTGCATCATCCATCCAAGAATAGCGTACGTGATATAGGTGTTAGAACTGCGGGACAGTTGTGAACTAACTAAGTACTTGGCAGATCTATTTTGGAAGCGAAAAGTTTGTGAATACCTTCCAACAATAACCTGGCGCAGCAAATGTTCTGGTCTGCAAATCCCCTTGAACACGAAGACTTGTTAAATGGAATAGATGACTGAGATGGCCAGACGTTGACGTGACCAAGACAGCTGACGGGCAAGTACGTCGTCGTGCGGTACTCAGTCGAAAAATAACCGAAACACTCGGTCGATGGTGAAGCTAGCTTTCCTGCACCTACGGATGTTTGTTTCCGCATAAGGGGGAATTTAACGAAATCACAAGGCAGGAAAAGTTTCGGAAGATGTGTCTGGCAAACGTCAAATGGAACAAAATGAGAGAAAAGACGAGTACAATAGAAAGATCAAACTGTGAAACAAAAGAAAATAAGTTTTGTTGCTATAAACTATGAACAATTAATAAGTGATATACTAATAAGAATCACACATTTTTAATAAGAATCCCAAATTTTTAACAAGAATCGATAATCATGAATCATAAACAGTTTTGGATAAAAAGTTTACGAACTATTAGTGGATGAATGTGTTTGAAAAGTTTTCTTACCTGGGTATTTTTTTTTATCGTACATATTGGTCCGAAGGGTCTCAGATTACAAACAAACAATAATATTTAAAAAATCAGGGTTGCCAGTTTTCCTGGCAAATGTCAATTGAAGTTTTTCCGAGCATTACTCAAAAACAAACAAAAAATCATCGCCGAAATTTCACAAATGTAAGCTTATGAATTAATAAACAAGATAGTATTTTTTTTTTAATTGTGTAGGATTTTTTATCCAAATTTTTGAGAAAATTTCATTAAGTTAGGAGAAAAAAAAATTTCTAAGATGAATCTCTCTTGAAGTTGAAGTTGAAGTTTTGAAGTTAGTGATGCTCGGGAAAATCGGAAAACTCCAATCGGCGTTTTCCAGGAAAACTGGCAACCCCGAATTTTTCAAAAATGTTTTTTGTTGTCAGAAACCACGTAGACAAATTGTTCAAATTCTCAGACCACCCCTCCCCCCTCGTAAACTTTTCTCCATACATTTTTTTCAAATTATGTATGGAGCGTAGACTTTGGTCAATCCCTCCCTCCTTCCAGAAATGTCTACGTGGTTTATGAATAGCCTCTTATATATCACTGAACCCTACGCGTGGACAAAGTTTTTTAACAACCTGAGACCCTCCGGCCCAATCTGTACGATAATGAAAAAAAAATTCGCCATTACTAATATTTTTCGCGTCCTGAAGACTGTATTCGATTAAATTTGGACACACGCAATTGTTCGTAACTTTTTAGCGTGTGGGTAAAAATTATTGAAATTTTAACTGAATGTATTTCATTGTGTTGTGTCAATTGTGTAATGAGTTTCGTGAAAATCGGTCGAGTGATTTCAGTGATGGCTTCGAATGAAGAAATAGTGCGTCAACAAATTTTGGGCACTCACTTTGAACGCTTCTCATCGATGGATCGGAAAACAGCTCGGAATCGCACATTCAACCGTATCTCATGTGAACAAAACGTTCAAGGACCGTAAGACAACCAAGCGGAGAAATGGTAGTGGCAAAAAACGTGGCACATCAAATCCGGAGAAGGCCAGGTTGGTATTGAACCAAATTAAGTGTTATCCCAACATTTCGATCAGGGATGTTGCGAAAAAGGCGAAAGTTTCAGTTTTTTTTGTGCAGAAAACAATGAAACGTTCTGGATTACATGTGTACAAGGTCCAGAAGGCACCGAACCGGAGCGATAAACAGAACTCGGTGGCCAAAACTCGTGCAAGAAAACTGTACAGGAAGTGGCTCACAAAACCGTTCTGCATTGTGATGGACGATGAGACCTACATTAAAGCCGACACCAAACAAATGCCAGGACAGAAACACTACGTCGCCACCTCTAAGTTGGCCGTTCCAGAGAGTGTACGGAAGAAGAAACTGTCGAAATTCGCCAAAAAATTCCTTGTCTGGCAAGCGATCTGCGGATGTGGCAAAATGAGTCAGCCCTTCATCACCTCTGGGACCGTCAACGGACAAATCTACAAGGACGAATGCCTCCAAAAACGATTTCTGCCCTTCTTGAGATCTCACGATGGCCCGACACTGTTTTGGCCGGATTTGGCATCTTGCCACTATACCCGGCCCGTCTTAGACTGGTACAAAGATAATAATGTAGTTTTTGTACCAAAAGACAACCCTCCAAACACTCCGGAACTTCGCCCAATTGAAAAATTTTGGGCAATCATGAAGGCAAAGCTCGTTAAAACTCCAAAACTGATAGAAAATGAACTTGAACTAAAGAAAGTGTGGTTAAAAGTAAGTAAGCAAGTCGATCATTGCCCAAAATTTGATGAAAGCGGTCAAGGCAAAGGTGCGGGCATTTGAGTTGGGAGAAGAGGTTCAATAAACCAATGATTTCAAAACTTAACCATTTAGTAGTACTTATTAGTAGTAGTACTTTATTTCCAGAAAGTTTGAAAAGAATCGGGCTCAAGGAAAGTTTTTGGTGACCTATTTTGTGTGTACAAATTTCATCGAATACAGTCTTTATCTGAAACGAGAAGTATATAGCATTAGCTATAGTCACTAGATTCATAGTCTGGCGGATACAATGACGGGAGCCAATTTGAACTGTCACTTGGCGGAGCCAATCGAGCATGTCTCAAGTAATTCAATGTTAAGGGCCTAAATTCCATTTGTAAACAATGACTTTAAATATCGATTTCTCTTGCATCTTAAATCACTCTCGTGAAATGAAAGCAGCATTTGGTAGAAGAATGTTAGTTATACCATATTGAGTAGCAAAATATTGTGGGATTCTCGTAATTCGTGAGAAGTCAAGGTTTAAAGTCATTGTTTACAAATGGCTTTTAGGCCCTTAACATAAATTACTCGAGAAATGCTCGATTGGCTCCGCCAAGTGACAGTTCAAATTGGCTCCCGTCATTGTATCCGCCAGACTATGAATCTAGTGACTATAGCATTAGCTTGCTCCATCTCTAGACGCCAAGTAACAGTTTAGGTTCTGCAGGAGATATGTAGACCAATATTTGTACTTGTAGCAGACAAGAAAGTGTGCACCGGATTTCACTGGAAAGAGCGTTGTTACGAGCAAGGCCAATGTCATGTAGTTCTCAAAGACAACCCGCCTATCTATGTGAATCACTTCGCAAGGAAATGGGGACTCACGCTGAACTTCATCAAGCACTTCAGTGTCATTCACTTGCATTCAATTGCTATAGTTTGAATCATTGTTCTGTCAACGTTTATGAACTGTTTACCGATGATAGCAAGCCCCTTGATAGAGGAAAACCCTGGCGAAAGGCATTCGTCCGACCTTATCACCTGCCTCATGCTATTTAGTTGTGTTTGCACAAGCCAAAATGAAAGTTACTGTATTCCAAACAAGTAGACAGTATGGGTAATCAACTGTTATCAGAGAATGTTTTTCTGACAGCCGACACGTTTCTTTGACATCATAGACATGTTCTTAGTTTTGGAACCGACAATGCTACTTTAAGCAATCTGGTCCTATGTTTGAAGTATTGATCAGATAATGTACTGCATATTGAAAATTGGAATAATCGACTAACGAGAAGCGAATTAACTTTCATTCCGATCATTACCCTCAGTGTCGGAATCGAGCTGGTAGATAATTCCAGTTTCTGCTTGAAATGATAATCAATCAACCAATCCTGATTTAAACAGATTTATTGCAGAAATCTCTAGATAACAATATATCATAATCGTCCATTCTACCCCATTGCCCCCAAACCACTCGAGAACGTTACAAACAACTCATATCGAATCTATATCATTGCGTCAAGCATGTGAAAAATATCATTCAGAATTGCCATTAATTTCCCCACTCGTGTCTCCACTTTTCTACTAATTCATTACAGGTGTACCATTCGAGACGAATGCATCACCCAAGCAGAAGCGGAAACCGAACCACCAGCAGTCATCGTAACTGGGACTGGGTTCTAAGACGAGGTTAGAATTCCATCGATCTACAATCAACACACAAACCCGCCCACAAAATGTCCGGTGGAAAGGATCGACGATCGCGGGCCAGCAAAACCCAAGGCTGGGAGGAAGCCGGCGGCGAGTTCTACCAGGAAAGCTACCCGGCGGATCTGGAGGGCATGCAGCGAGATCCGTCCAAGATAGCGACCTGTTGCCCTCGAAGCAGACTAGGAATGGTAATTATTCACCACTACTGGTAGTTATGTTCCGGATCAGTTTAATTTATGGCGATCTTTGATTGTAGCTACCACGCGGCGAGTGCGACCCAGTCCCAACAGGATACGGAAAGGAACTCGCGGAAGCGACCAGCTTTTCTACGGTGGCCAGAAGGGGCTCACAGTATCACGAAATTCAAGTGGCTACGCTTCCGGACTTATCAGGTGTGTACCAACCTCTCACTAGCAGCGTTCAGCACGTGACGGAATAATGATGATGGGGAAGTGACAGAAAGAGGAACGCGATAATAAAACGTCGCTTTCCATTCACGGTTGTATGTGAAACAATCAGGTAGAGCGATGAAGTGCTGGCTAACGTCACGCTGTTCTTCAGTGTATTGATTGATGCGCATTTTTTGGACTTGCTGGTGCTACCATAAATTGGCCGGGGACCCAAATTAGGCGGTTCCGGTTGGCCGACAGGAAATCAATCTCTGATCGATAAGATTTGTTTGACGTGCAAGTGTTCGGAAGAAGTAGACACCAGAAAAAAACAACGTTTCATTTTTCACAAAATGTCAAAAGGTCACCGCCACAAGACTATCAACCCCACGGAGACGCATGGTAATCATGCAATCGAGAACGTTTTTGTTCTGTACCAATTTAGTAACGAAGCGAAGTCGTTTTATTCTATTGAATAGATAACGCTCATATTCATTGTATGAGAGATTATAATGTTCAATCAGCAACAATTTCTTCAAAGCCGAGTATGGCACAGAGGGTAATAAAGTAGCACTCAGTCTTGCTACATTATGCAAATAACACGTACATGTGGATAGGAATAGCTTGGCGTTGTTCATGAAGACAAATACAGAAAGCGTGCCGATGACCGATCTTGTGGCGATCGTATACTGAGCGATTCTAATGAGTAAATTACTTAATTGAAAGGTTCATATCGGTTAGGTACGGTCATCTTTGAGGACGACCGTTCTTCAAGAAGATTACTTGTCAGTTCTAGAATGCTGTTGGATAGGGGAATTGAATGTTTAATTTATGGTTTTGAATTGGCAGTATGTTTCCACCAGAACAAGCGAATCAATGGTGGGTCATTATCACTTGCAAGGTTGACCTGCTGTAAATTATTGCTTAATGTTTGTTGAAGAATGTAATTGCATCATGTCGGCTTGATTCATCGCAATAACATTTACTCAAATTTGAGTCATTCCACTGGGGACGTAAGTTTGTCGAAATCGATTCAAAATTGAGTCCAATGCAGCGGGCGTACAGTTGTTTTAACTTTGGAAAACTCTCTAGATGAGGGAACGGCGTCTTTCATAATCATTTTCAATGGCCCGGGAATGAGTATTACGTGCAGGGTAAATCAAATGAACTCAGGGTAAATCAAATGAATCAAATCAGGTAGTGCTTCTGCTGGTTGGCCCAATATATCGTCTACACTAGTACTAAGTAAATCCACAGCAACTCAGAAAATCCACTGCATCAAAAGAAGAGAATCGTGTTAAGGTGAAACGGCACGACGTGTATGTTTTCCCAACTGGCTTGCTGTTTGTCCTGCTTCTGGCGATTGAAACGAACGCAGTTTGAACGGAACTAGTACAAAGAGCCGAGTCACAAAAGACCGAAGCCCTTTTTTTCATCCCCGTAGGATTGCAATGATCGGGGTTGGTTTTTTAAAATTTTCAAGTGATTATGCCGGAAGGATTAGTCTATGGTGACCCAATAAACACCGGGCTTTCGAAATCAGCTCACATAGTCTTTGAGTTTTTTGGGATTCAGTATCAGTCAGTTTTGCATGCTCCAGGTATGCGCCATATGTCCGTAGTTTTTGCACTACTCATGTCATTACATTGTTATTTGTTATAGTGATATTTTTGTTGCGATAGTGGTACCAGTTCTGCGCAATTTCATAGTACCTTACCGCCTGTTCTCCGCATGACTGTCCGTTAAAAACTTGCAGTTGAGAAAAAGACGCTTTAAGTTTCACATCACTATTGTGTAGGCTGGTAAGATTCAGTAAACTGACAAAATTTCTCTATTCTGATGCTGGCATTTGAAGATGTGGCTGAGTTTCGATGTAATCTGTGGTATTATAAACAATAAGATTACTTTTATTTGTAAAATACGAGGTAAAATATTCAGTGCGACTGATATGCGTAGAATATTGCCTTGCAGCAGAAATATTAGTTGCACTGCATGATAACCATACCATGTGCATTATTGTTTATGCTCCTATCATGATTCTGATTATTTTTTATCGCCATATAATTAAAAACACAGTTCTATCAAATGCAAATGGTGGCTTATATAGACAATTTAATGTCAATGTTTTCATGTCAAAGTAATTGTTTAAGTTTACATATAAGCCCCTTATCAATGCTGAGTGTTGAGTTGTTCCTACAAAGAATGTTGTAAACTTAAATCAATTTTGTTTCATAGATCTCTTAAGAAAAGGCAAAGTGGGACTTTTATGCCTAGAGTTTCAACATGGGACAATCTAACTTGATGTTTTTTTAATACAAACTCAGAACAAAGTATATAATGTTTTCTTTTCATCCAATAATATAGTTTAATAATTAAGCATTTATTGAAAAAGCTGCAATTTGACCAAAAGCAACATGGGATAGTTATGCGTAGAACGGCAGTTACAGGTGTGACAATGTAACAGCTATCTCCCTTATTCTACGCTCCCAAATGGAAAGTATTTGACGTAAGAATCATTGTGAAAATAAACTGCTCTGTTGGACATGTGTGGGCGGTCTTTTTCACGAAAGAAGGTCACACCTATCTTGACGGTACATTGGTCCCGATACCAAAACTTCCAGCGCGAGACGGCACTGACTATCCTCCATGTTTTCAAGGCACAATTTTCACTGCACAAACCCAGAAGGCATCCGCTTTGATATCCCGACTTTCTAATCGTTTTTCCTTACGTAACTCCAGTGTAAGCTCTCAAATTTCACCTCCAAATTACTCACTTGCAGCGATGCCAATGTTCCTGATTTTTAGGATTTTCCAGACTTTTTAGCATTTTGCGTGACATCTTGACAATCACAATTTTTTTTTCCAGATTTTCATTAAAAAAAACCTGATTTTTCCTGATTTTCGTAATTTTTATCAATCCAAATTAATTTTAATCAAAAAAAGAGAGTCCCGCCAAAGCTTTTGCTAATTGGAATGGAATGGAATTGTCAAAAATCATTCAATAAAAAAACTATTTTGACTCGCTTTTCTTCCAAAACGATACACGGATTTACGAGCTGACTGGTTTCGTCTAGGCGCTCATTGAGTGATTCCTGTTTTTATATCTTGATGCTGTTCACTTGTTGTTGAAATAGTTGTTAGTGACACCGCCATTGAAGCGAACCAGTTTGATTACCAATATTAACTAGTACTATTAATAATATTTTACATATTATGAATATGTAACAACACAATATTCCTATGGCATAATGATTATGCCGATGATGAAAATGATGCCGAGGGCACGAGTCAATGTCTTCTAGCAAAAGATGTTGTAGATATATGGGGTATCATATTGTCGATCAGAAGATCAGAAAGGCACATTGACTTTTTCGCTTCTGCGAGAGTTCATACCAAGTTTGTCCTCATACCAAGTCACTCCTCAGCATCAGTGGAACGATTTATCTCACAACTTAATCAAAAAAAAACGAAAATAAGGAATAGATTGGAACAAGACACAATGAGAGGACAAAGAATTATGTGAATCTGAACAAAGAAGAAGTCGGAAGCGTTTAGTTTTCGCAAAAAAGTACATCGAAGTACAACTAAAATATTTATAAAACTGAAAGAGATAAAAATATATTATCTGAGCTTTTTGGTTTTTAATAAACAGTATTTTTATGAATGTCAGTACACACAAAATGACAATCCTGATTTTGTCCTGATTTTTATTACATATACTTCCTGACATTGTCAAAATCTACTTGGCAACGCTGCTCACTACTGCATACGTACGTATGGAACACACTTTACTTTGCTGACCGAAATTTCACTACTTGAAACGGGAATTTTTGGCTTCATTTTCAGTGATTAGCATCGACGAGCAATAATCTATGAAATATCTT
>JASCZW010013687.1:0-24853 GCA_034211315.2 Aedes japonicus | reverse complement strand
CAAAACAGATTACTCGTGCCGAGGACCCATAGCGCGCTGACGTCGTTGGGAAACCTATTTTTCCCTGGTTTTAGTAGGTCAGGGCCTCTTAACTTTAAACAGTAAGAAATGTATGCGATTGGACAGTTATGTACCCGGCATGTTGCGTGTGAACAAGACGGGCAGAAGCGCTATGCATCCTGTATAGTTTATAATCTGTTATATTTGAATATGATTCGTTCAACCGTCCTGCGGTCGAGAGTAGCACAAGGCCCCACTAAACATTCCGAAAAACCAACTCTTGTTGTTTGAGGATCGAAAACTTTTGAAGAGGTCTTTTTTCCAAAATTATTCGAGTATGATAAATTGAATCGCAAATATCTGGAGAACCAATATATACGGTCATGCATGAAATTACTGATTTTTTATTATTTTTTTATTATTTCAAAGTCAGACTTTATCATCAGAATGCCGAAAAACACGCTAATATCTAAATTTTGAGAAATGCACCGAGAGCTCTTTCCTGGAATCTTTGTTCAAATTTGCTAAATAACTTCAAGTTCTTACAGACAAAAACTAAAATAAAAACTAAAAATCTTTTTTTAACAATTTTTAAGTTTTTTCCGAATTTTTTTTTTGTTTATTTTTTTTACAACCATTACACATAGGGTCACAACTTAGTCTCCTAAACCAAACGCGTATGCAAAATTTCATTCAAATCAAAAAATATCGAAAATGATTTTCAACAATTCCAGGTTATTTCGTCTGGAAACGCTCTCATGAAAACACTATGACTCATAAATTTGAGAGAACTCTCGGATAGTCGATTAGTAAAATAAAAAATAGTGATTACATTTTAAACACTAAATCGAAAATTATCATGCAGTATAACACGCTACATGAAAGCATATAACAAGATCATTTGTTATCACTTGCGGTTATCTGGGAAACATAAAGTACCAATTAGAACAGAGACAAAATATTCTTGTGTCAATACTGCTTTTCCCTGAAAAAAAAAAAAAAAAAAAAAAAATACTGCTTTTCCCTGAGACAAATCAACTCAATCAATTACTTACAGAGATGAAAAAGAAGAATAAAGTCTCAGATAGCCTGGTCTATTAAATAACCGGAGTGGGTTAGATTCCCGATTCAGTCGAAGGAATCGTCCGGGTCAGATTTTTCACAGACTTCCCCTGAGTATGAAGTAAAGTAGCTGAAGGACAACATTTCTCGGTTTTGATGTTGATGAATAGTGCTCACTAACAACATACAAATCACGGTTTTGTATCGAAGAAAAGAGAGGATTTATACATTACGAGCTGACCCGGCGAACTTCGTTCCACTATATCTGATTTTATGATTTGAATAATTCCGAGCATTCTTGATTTAAATTTCTTAAGAAACTGCAAGACAGGCTTGGATTGTTTGTCACCTCAATTTTTGTATCGATCGCCTTCGTTCATTCACAATCGATAACAGAAATTCAAATCATTGACATCCTTATTTTCCGCTGCCAAAATCGCACGTGCAATGAAACAAACGTGGTTCTTATAATTCTGGACGATGTTTGAAAAAACACTCGTAATGAGTTCCTCTTTCGTAGTTGTGAAATGACAGAAATTCGGCAGGGAATGAAATCAATCCGGGGGAAACGTCAGCTGGTACTTTTCCGTTGCCAATCGCCAACAATTAAGCATGAGCATGAGCAGGAGCATGATTTACCGCCCGAGTTTGCTATTCCGTTATTGCCAGATTAGCTGTTATTACACAGAGAACCAAAAGATGATGCTTGGGACTAACATACCGACGCCGGCCTCGCCCAAATGCAGGTCAAGTAGGGAATGGAGTAGGAATATGTTGACATGATACTCGCTTTAATGGAAGCAAAGAACACCTCTGCGCTACCACGAGAAATCACTGGAATGTTGCATAAAATTGTTAGGAGGTTGGCAGCGGGATCTGTTTCGATAAACGGTGTGCTGAATTGAACTGACGTCAGCTTCGAATAAGATATTTAACTATGATCCCGTTTTATTCTCTGTACAGAGACGCACATTTAAGCTTTTCAAATTTTGGCACCGATTTAAACCAACAGTAAGGATACTGTTAGGGCCACTCACAAGTGTGAATGGTTTATTTCAGCAGAATACAGAAGTATGTTAAAACACCGAGTTTGAGGACCGATTTAAACCAACAGTAGAGATGCTTTTAGGACTACTCACAGTG
Organism: Aedes japonicus; assembly: GCA_034211315.2. Classification (NCBI taxonomy): domain Eukaryota; kingdom Metazoa; phylum Arthropoda; class Insecta; order Diptera; family Culicidae; genus Aedes; species Aedes japonicus. Next base: position 22,648 of record JASCZW010013687.1, on the reverse strand, counting down.
GTTTATTTGAATGGAATACAAGAATACGTTAAGAACATCGAGTTTGAGGGCCTATTCAAACCAACAGTGGGGATGCCGTTGGGGCCACTCACAAGTGTGAATGGTTTATTTCAGTGGAATATAAGAATATATCTAGAAATTAGAAGAAAAATGAGTATTTTCCATTTAATTCCAACTGCCTTTGCTTATCTTGAAAGATACGTGTATTTCATCTACAATGTGCAAACTTCTTCAGTGTCTCGTACTAATAACTCGACTTGATCGATAAGAGATCGATAATCGAGAACTCGATAGAAAAATGTGAGGGAATGTTATAATATAGAATGAAAATAACAATCATATTTGTAATGTTGCATGTTGCAGATTGTGGTCCTGCTGCAATTGTAGATGGACCTGCATCATAGCCTCGAGGAACAACATATACGTTAAAACGAATTTGTCAATTGATTCCCTTTTTTAAGAACAAACATGGTTACAATTACAACTTCAAACTTACCACTTTATGTTCGTTTAACTTATGTTGATTAAAATTTCTTTATATATTTATTTTTTGTTTCTGTCAAAGTACCTGAAAGTAGAAAAGAAAAGAAAAAATCCATCATTTGATGATGTAGAAGGAGATGTTCGCCCATCACCATGAGGCACCAAGAGTGAACATTAATGTTTTTTGGCTAGAATGAAAGATGTGAAGAGAAAGTGTTGAAAGTTCCGTCAGTGTGCGGCAGCTTGGAAATAGAACAGATATTTTTATTTAGGAAATTGAGCGAAAAGGGCATGTGTATAGTGGTACTCGAACCAAAGACGTCCATCTTTGCCTAACATCCCACTGCGGGGTAGGTCGAAGCACGGATTAAGTCCGCCACTTCAACAGGTAAAAATGTACGTTACGGAAGACGCTCATGTACCACTGATGGCTTGTGAAGGAACTCTCTCCTTTTTGGGTTTCTTTTGATTCGCTACGTCTGATATCACTCAAGTTTTTCGCGTCGTCGCTGACGTAGAGACCTGTATGCATCATTTGATGCACAAATCTCCGCATGTGAATCTAAATAGCAACATACTAATAATTCGTGTATTGGACACCTATACATTGTGGCGTACAGAACTACGTTTTGCTTTCAGCATCTCATTTCAGGGGCATACAGGATTGGGCTCATTAGAGTTGCCAGAAAATCAAGGTGAATGGTGGAACTTTAGGAGACCTAACTTTCCAACTAATATACATTTCCGCCATTTGCTTGTCTTAACACATCGGTCAATAAGTCCAGGGCCTAAGTAGGAAAACAACTTTTTTTTTTTGCCAAAATTCATTTTTATTCATCAATATAATCTCCTTTAAAAGTGATAAAATCATTCCAACATTTTTCTAGCTTTTCGATACCACTGGTGTAAAACGATTTATCGAGACCTTCAAGGTATGCTTCAGTTTCAGCAATCATTTCCTCATCTGAGCCAAATCTCTTTCCACGGAGCAACTTTTTGAGTTCTGCGAACGCCCAGTAGTAGCTGGGGGGCAGATCTGGAGAATACGGTAAGTGCGGTAGCAATTCAAAACCCACCGCAACCGCTTTTTCGGCTGTTTTTATTGACTGGTGACACGGTGCAATGGCTTGGTGTAAGAGCACCTTTTTCTTCTTCAAATGAGGTCTTTTCAAGCGGGGTTTCGGCCTTCAAACGATCCCGAATCAGACATCCCTAAATGCACATCCTAAAATACAGAGCCCATTACCTTCCAGCCGATGTTTAAGTCTTTTTGACGCTTTTGACCGGCTTTCTCCGGCTGCAAGTCACCGCTGGCAGACTGCCGATTTTAATTTTAAAGCGATGAATCCATGTTTTATCATTTGTGATATATCGACACAAAAAACTCGAACTTCTTATTTCTTCGCGTGAACATTCTCGAGCAGCCGTTTTGAATCATCGACTCTGTTGTTGTTTTTGCTCTTGTGTGATCAAACGCGGCAACCATTTGGAAAACACCTTTTTTCATACCCGAATAATCGTATACAGGGTGCGGCAGAAAATAATGCGAAAATGTTCAAACTTGAGTATTGGGTTAATTCGTGTAGCTAGTGACTAATTTCTGTCGAAAGTGTATTTGTTTATGTTTACTTTCAAGTGCTGCATCCAAACATTCTATTTGTTTTATTGCAAATTCGTCAAAATGTTCGCGAAAGAAGTGATCACCAGTTTGTTGCTCGCCCAGAAGAAGCCGAAAGAGATTGCCAAGGTGGTAGGGTGCCGTTTGGCAACAGTTCACCCCATAAGAAAGTCCCTGCAGGATGGTCCTAAGCATCGGAAGCCGGAAGCGGACGTCCGCGCTTTGCACGCACGCCGAACGTGATCAAATCGGTCCGTGCAAAAATTGCTCGCAACCCGATGCGTTCCATAAGAAAACTTGCAAAGGAAGCCAATATTTCGGAGAAATCCATGCGGAGAATCATCAAAGAAGACCTGCATGCATCTTCCAGAGCCAGAGTGAAACGCCACTTGATTACGGACCGGGTCAAGGAACTACGAGTGACTCGTTCCAAGAGATTGCTTTCCTTGTTGAAGAAGGAAAAAATGATAATCCTGTTCTCCGACGAAAAGCTTTTCAGCATCGATGCTGTGGCCAACAGCCGCACGGACCGGTTCATTTCACCGCAGAAAATGGAGAACGTTCCGAAAAAGTGAAATTCAATTTCAAACCAAACATCCGGCTGGTGTCATGATGTTTGGCTTGGTGGCGTCCAACGGTTTGAAAATGCCGCCTGTTTTCATTGATGCTGGAGTTAAAATCAATACCGAAGTGTATATCGGTATTTTAAAGGACCAAGTGCTTCCCTGGGTGAAGGCCAACTTCTCCGAGGACCAAAACGTTGTCCTACAGCAGGATGGAGCGCCGTGTCACACGTCCAATCGAACCCAACAATGGTTGAACGATAACATGAAGTTTTGGCCGAAGGATTTGTGGCCCCCTAGCAGTCCAGATCTTAATCCGTTGGATTATTCGATTTGGGCATATGTTGAAGCACGAGCCTGCAAAACATCACACCCTAGTGTGAAAACCCTGAAGTCAACCATAACACGCACATGGCAGTCAATGTCGGAGGACTACGTCCGAAAGGCATGCTCTGGCTTCCGGCGTCGGCTCGAGGATGTTATTAATAAAAATGGAGGACACATTGAATAAATTTGTTTAAAAGAACTTTATAAAGATAACTGCACTCGAAAATGTTGATATTATTGCTTGAATTAGTTGAAAATGGGATTTGAAAGAAATAGAACAAATTTTCGCATTATTTTCTGCTGCACCCTGTATGGTTGTAATAGAGTAGAATCGTTAAATTTTCTTCAATAATTGGTAATCAAAGAGATGAACTTTGATCATCTCCAATAAAATCAGTAGCACTTTGGTTAAAGTCACCATAAATGTGAATTTAAACACGTAAAATGAGTTTTACCTAATAGTTGAGATGACAGTTCGTGAAAATTATGTAATTTTTTTTTCAATTTGTTCTTCAGGACAGTACTTTCAATTCGTTTTAAGCAATCTTTAATGAAACAAATATTTTGTAACAATAGATTTGAAGGAGAAAAAGAACACCCTTGATGAGTGGAGCACACGTGGATTGCCCTTTCGGTTCTCATCGCCACTAAGTGTTGTTGAGCCGAAACCACCCCGAGAATCAATTTTGCCATCAATTTCCTGTTCCAGACCGCCATCTCCGAGGAGGTCCTCTTCAAGATTGTCGTCTTTCGATTGTTATTTCTATCTTACCGTGTACCCATGTAGGACAAACCGATGATGGTGATGCAGCCTAGAAACAGCAGCTGCTCAATAGCAAATGTGTCTTCATATCACTAAAAGACAGACGTAGCCGAACCGGTTCTGGGCTGTTTCGGTTGTAACTATACCGAGCAAATTCCTTCAACAGGAAATTGGAAATCGAAATCAATACGGTCCGATACTGGCAGGTAGATTGCACACAGCCGATTGGCCGGAGAATGAGTTTGATTGGCCTTGTCTTCTTGATTGAGTTTTTCTTCCGGTGTGTTTCTGTGTGAGAACCATGCTTGTTTCGTCGCTAGAGGATAACGGTTTCTCTTTTTAGTTACACATGAATTCAAGTATATCTGCGAAAAAAGTGTCTTAAAGGTGGAAAACTTAAAAACAACTTAAAGACCATCCCTTTGAAATGGAACTTTACTACTTTCGGTACGCGACATGGTAACTGAATGAAGCAAAGCCATCATAATACCAGCAGGGAGACAGCAACAGTAGCAGCATCATTCCGTTCCTGCACCGCCTGACTGAGAGACTAATCCTTTCGGTGATCCTATTAAATTTAAAACTAACAACCGCAGCAGCGCCAGTCACGCTTTCGTGTTTGCTTTACCGGAAGCCAAGAGACCGCTACACAACTAGAGTGCCGTCTGCTGGTCCTGTCTACCTTCCTCGCTAGTTAATGCTGGATATTTAAGGGTGCTTTTCCCAGCAAGAGAAGTGCCCCAGTCTTCATTGCCAGCTTGAAGTGATGGACCAGGGACACTAGGAGGCACGAGAGGAAAGTTTTACGACTGTACCAGGCTCAAGCGAAAAGATACACGATCGAAAGTTTTCCCCCTTCGAAGGATGATGCTCTAAAAACACGTTTAACCGACATAACTGACAACTGACGGATTGTTGTGGAACGTGGAATTTGCGTATGTGATGGAAGAGGATTAAGTTATTACCAAAAATAGCGGACTCTGTGTTTGTAGTTCTAATGCTCTGGTGTAGCTTTTACGCTTCGGTGAAGTTTAGCCGCATGGTAGCTTTTGGTTAGGGTGAGGGCTATCAAGAACAAAGAATGATGGATGCAGTAGAAAGCTAATGAGGAAAGCATCATTTACTCACCCAACAGTTTGTAAATTAGATAGCTTCATAAAAAAACAATATTGAAACATTGATAAACATTCTGATTGTTTGGTTAGACATTATCGGTGGACTATATGAATTTATCGGAAAGTTCAGAACGGATGATGGAGAAATAAATAAACACGTGTGCTATGTTGTTATGCAAAGACAAAACTGAAAATTCTTTTTTTACGCTGTTGGTTACACGGTGCAAATCAAATCACCCAATACCTTTAAGTTTATACCCAATACCCTTTAAGTTTATACGCAACTCCAACATCCCACTGTGGGCAAAAACGAGCCAAAACACGGATCTTTTATGGCCGGTAGTTTAAGTCCCGTTGGATGAGCACTTCTAGTGTGAAATATCACGAGAAATCGATTGGAGATGGATTCAGCCACCGCACGATGCATGGAAATTGTCCGTATTTGCCCGATTCTCCCCAAAAACTCATATGTCATTAAGTTTTCTACATTGCTGTCACTAATATAACCCTCATTTTCACAGTACTTATGTGAAATTGTCCGGAGAATCGAATGAAGATGATACTGCTTTGATTTGACCTTTGGAAGTGGTGCATTTACCCAAATTTCCCTCATACTTGGAAACTTATGTAACATACGGTTTTGAGAATTGAACCCATCACTATTATCCCCATTTGCACTGTTCTTATGTAAAATTATCCGGAGAATCGAATGAAAATGATACTGCTTTGATTTGACCTTTGGAAGTGGTCCATTTACCCGAATTCCCCTCATACTTGCGGAAACTTATATAACATACGGTTTGAGTATTTGACCCATCACTATTATCCTCATTTGCATTGTACTGATGTAAAATTGACCACAAAATCAAATGGAGATTATACTGCTTTACCCGAATACCTCTCGTACTCTCATACTCTCATGCTAACCCAACTTAAAAAAAGAACAAAAACTGAGTAGTAGTTCTGAAGGTCAAACCGAAGCGGTATCCTCTCTATTGGATTCTGTGGACAATTTAACATAAGTACAGTGCAAATGGGGTTAATAGTGATGGGTCCAATTCTCAAAACCGTATGTTATATAAGTATGAGGTAAAATGGACCACTTGCAAAGGTCAAACCAAAGCGGTATCCTCTCTATTGGACTCTGCGGACAGTTTTACATAAGTACTGTGCAAATGAGGATAATAGTGATGGGTCCAATTCTCAAAACCATATGTTATATAAGTTTCCGCAAGTATGAAGGGAATTGGGGTAAAATGGACCACTTCCAAAGGTAAAATCAAAGCAGCATCATCTTCATTTGATTCTCCGGATAATTTTACATAAAAACAGTGCAAATGAGGGTTATATTGGTGACATCAATGTATAAAACTAAATGACATGAGTTTAAGGTATAATCATGGGGAGAGTCGGGCAAAATGGACAATTTTTCGTATAGTGCGGTGGCTGAAACCACCTCCAATCGATTTCTCATGATTTTTCACACTAGATATGCTCATTCTAAGGGACTGAAACTAGGGGCCATAAAAGATCCGTTTTTTGGCTCGTTTTTGCCCACAGTGCATCCCTCCTTAAACTTATCACTCTCCTATACCTAGTGCAGAATGTAAGACCTTTTTAAAGAACATCAGCGGTCTGATCAGTGCACAGTGGGCAAGAACTGATGAAAACTAAGGAAAAAATCTGTAACTTTTGTCGCTTTTAAGCGTGGCCTGTAAACAAGGCCATTTCCGCTTGTAAATTGTCTGAGGAATCGAATGGAACTGGTTTCCATCACCGCACGGATATAGTTGTGGAATGAAGAGCCTATACTACTCCACTTCCCTTTATATTCTTGACAAAATAGTGCCAATCCCGTGTGAAATTTCCTAAAAAATCGAATAGAAGCTCTTTCAACTACCACACGGTTCTGTGAACGAAGATATGGCTGGTTTTACCCCACTTCCCCTTGTATTCTTAAATAGTTTATAGATATATTTGCTCGGAGTGGCTCAAAATCAATCAAATAAGACTAACTCCATGTAAAATTTTCTGAAAAATCGAATAGAAGTTATTTCATCTACCGCACGGCTCTGTGACCGTAGATATGGCTGATTTTAGCCCACGTCCCCTTATATTCTTTAATAATTTATAGACATCATTGCACGGAGAGGCTCAAGACCAACCAAATTGTGCTGGAAGTGGAATCGTGGCTCTGTGAACGAATATATGGCTGGTTTAACCCCACTTCCCCTTGTATTCTTAAATAGTTTATAGATATATTTGCTCGAAGTGGCTCAAGATGAACCAAATAAGACCTATCCTATGTAAAATTTTCTGAAAAAAAAAGAATAGAAGTTGTTTCATCTACACGGCTCTGGGAAAATGATATGGCTGATTTTACCCCACTTTCCCTTATATTATTGAATAATTTATAGACATCTTTGCTCGGAGTCACTCAAGATCAACTAAATAATACTTATCCTGTGTAAAATTTCCTGAAAAATCTATTAGAAGTTTTATCATATTCCGCAAGGTTGAATGTGAACAAATATATGACTTATATTACCCCACTTCCCCTTATATTATCGAATAATTTATAGATGTCTTTGCTCGGAGTCGCACAAGATCAACAAAATAGTGCTAGTCCAATGTGAAATTTCCTGGATAGTCAAATAGAGGTTGTTTCAACCACCGCACGGCTCTGGAAACAATGATATGGCAGATTTCACCCCAGTTTAACCCATATATTTGAATTATTTATCCAAGAATATAAGAGGAAGTGGGGTAAAATCAGCTAAATTTTTGTTCACAGAGCCAAGCGGTATATAAAACTAACCTTTATTCGGTCCTCCAGGAAATTTCACATAGGACTAGCCCTATTTTGTTGATGTTGAGCGACTCCGAGCAAAGATATCTATGAATTACTAGCTGATCCCAGTGCGAGCGTTGCTATGCCTGCAACTAAATGAATGAACATTACAAAGAACTGACGTTTCTTTTAATAAGCTCATTTTTTTTTGACTAAGAAGGGGTTTAAACTTCAATCTGAACATTATTCTTACCCGGACAATACACAGTTTGTGGCTTAGTTACCTGGATAATTCTCAGGTTTGGTTGAAATCTGTGTTTGAAATCACCATAGAAACATTTCTTGCATTCAAAAAACCCCGCATACCAATTTTGGTTCCATTTTTTTGATTAGTTATCAGGTTATGCAGAAATTTGTGTTTCTGCATTTCTCTCCTTCAAAAACTTCCATATGCCAAATTTGTTTCCATTTTCTTGATTAGTTCTCGAGTTATGCATAAATTTGTGTTTCATTTGTGTTTCATTTGTATGGGAGCCCCCCCTCTCTTAAGAAAGGAAGGGTCTAAGATCAGCATTGAAATAGTATTTATCTTCAAAATCCTCCACATGCCAAATTTGGTTCTATTTGCTTGATTACTTATCGAGTTATTCAGAATACACAAAGGTTTTTTTTGCACGGGGGATACGTTCCACTTTTAGTATGGAACCTTGTAAAAAAGACTAAATTGAGTTGATAATTTCACATGCTTAAACATTTTAAATCACTTCGATTTTGTTGCATGGAATACTTTTCCATGCAATGGTCAAAATTACGTTTTTAAAATTTTGAGTATTTACACCAAAAATTGTGAACTTTTAAAAAAAAACTGTCATATGATTACTTTTGGTCCAAAACGTAAAATGTGATTTGAATTTGGTCGATAAGTTGTTCCGTTTAGGAGTTATTGCCGAAAATAACCCGTGTAAATAAAAACGTGCAAAAAAAACCTTAGTGTATTGTATTTCATTTGTATGGGAGGCCCCTCCTTCAGGATGGGAAGGGATCTGAAACTATCAAAGAAACCTTTTTTGCCTTTAAAACCTCACACATGCTAAATTAGGTTTCTTTTGCTTGATTGGTTCTCGAGTTATGTAGAAATGAGTGTTTCATTTGTATGGGAGCCCCCCTTTTCAGAGAAGGGAGGGGTCTCTTGCTATCATAAGATCCCCAAAAATCCCTCCGGCCCCATCCGGCCCCATCCGGCCCCAAAAATTCCTGCATACAAAATTTCACGCCGATCGGTTCAGTAGTTTTCGAGTCTATTAGGTTCAGACAGACAGACAGACAGAAATCCATTTTTATATGTATAGATAGAAGATTCAATAATATAAGGGGAAGTGGGGGGAAATCAGCCATATATTCGTTCACAGAGCCGTACGGTAGATGAAACAACCTCTATTCGATTTTCCAGAAAATTTCACATGGGACGAACACTATTTGGTTGATCTTGAGCCTCTCCGTGCAAAGATGTCTATAAGTTATTCAAGAATATAACGGGAAGTGGGGTAAAATAAGCTCGTTTTTCCAAAACCATACCCTGTGCCGTGATTGAAACCAGTTCCATTTAATTCCCCAGACAATTTTCACGCGAAAATGGCCTTGTTTACAAGCCGCGCTCAAAAGCAACAAAAGTTACAAATTTTTTCCTTAGTTTTCATCAGTTCTTGTGCAGTGGTTGGCACGTAGCTAACTTCCACTTTGCCTTCTTGCACGCACTGCTTAGTGAACGACAGCTTGACATTCATATGTTTCAGCTTTTTCGACGGCCCGTCAGACTCAGCGATGGCAATCGTGGAGTGATTGTTCCCGAAAATTTTGACTGGCTGAGGGTCTAGCAACTTCAGTTCTCCAAATAGCTTGCAGGTCCATAGAACTTCGCATATGCAGCCAGCCAGGGTACAACACACGGCTTCGGTAGAGGAGAGCACCACAGTTCTTTGCTTTTTAGAACTCCACACCGTCGTTGATCCCGTAAATCTGTAGCAGATCCCCGGAAGTAGAATGACGATCATTAATGTCGGTCGCCCAACTAGCATCCGTGAATCCAACGATCTGGTGATCTATTTCACTTCTTAAATAGATCAAATTAAAGTTCAAGGTACCCTTCAGCTACCTCAATTTTCTTTTCATGTGGCGCCAATGTTGCTCCGAATGATTGCACTGAAACTGACTGAAGAAGGATACTGCCGCACTCAAATCCGGACCATAGTACGTTAGGCAGCCAAGGAGTTCTCGATATGGCTTATCCAGGTGTTGATTAACCAGTGGCTTCTCGAGATTCAGGTTGGACTCCATACTGGCCAAGCATCCAATTGCTTAAGCTCTTCTGTAGTGTCCGAAATACTCTCAACATAGTTCTCCGCATTCAATGCGATCGCTTTGACGTAGATTACAAGTCTCTGAAAATTCTGCCTCCGGTCTTCGCTTTCAGCAGCTTCCGCATCACTTGACATCTCTTCTGTTGCTTTGGTGTCACCGTCCTGGAAACACTGTTCGTCCGAAGATTCATCCAAACGTTGCTCAATTGGTCCGACCAACTGTTGGTCATCGTTTGCGCTTGATGACGGAACGGGATCACCCAACGAACATCTTTCCTGACCCGGTACAACTTGCCGATCACTACATGCGCCCTTGTCGAAAGGAGGTAACGGCATTTCTTGCCCTCTCACTACCGATATCCGTTAAGCCCGTATCCAACGAAATAGCTAGTCTTGCTGCGATCTTCCAGCTTACTTCGTTTCTCTTTTGGGATAAGGCTCATAGCCAAGCTTCGAAATGATCCACATCCGTGATACGTCCGGCTTATGGCCATACCACAACTCGTACGGCGTTTTGTTTGTCGTTACCGCTGACGTCGGGCTTCAGTTGATAAGGTATGCTGCTACCTGAACCTGATCGTTCCACAGGTACTTACTCAAACTAGAATCAGCTGTCATCGACCGCGTTTTGTCAAGTGTAGTGTGGTTAAAGCGCTCACCCACGCCGTTTTGTTGTGGTACGGTACGGGACGGTATATTCTACCCGGATACCTTTGACGTTACAAAACTCAGTACACATTTTAGCCACGTATTTGACACCTTTGTCACAGCGCAAGCGACTTACACCGCTGTCAGAGTGTGCCTATGCCATCGCAACATACGATTTAAATGAGTCCAACTCCTCATCTTTCGTGTTCAAGATGTAGACCACGCAAAAATGGGTACAATCGTCGGTAAATGAGACAAAATACCGTTTTCGTAAAGCACACTTTTCGCTACACTGTCCACTGTGCCCCTTTGGTGACTTCGGAGAACCTGACCAGAAGCAATCTTTATCAACACTACACTTTGTAGCTGCTGCACATCCCGCAAATACTCCTTGAACAGATCTTGTGATCCGACGCACCGGAATCTAAGATCCAGTCGATATCATCCACGCTTGTTGCAAAATTTTTCACCGTCAATACAGCTGCTGATGAATGTAACTTCCGATGATTTCTCCTTTTTGTTCGGCTTCTTCGTTGGCTTCTTGTGCTTCATAGAACCATGCTCGGTACCACTGAGGACAATCCGCACTCTTTCCACAGGTAAAACATTTCATTTTTTTTGTAATCCCGCTTCACACTCAGGTTCAACAGACGAGCTTACGCAAAATCCAGCGTGCATTGCTCCGTAGACAGGATTTCCAGCACTGTGACCAGCTGATCATACGACTTCGGTATCGTTTGTAGAAGGTAGAACGCTATCAAATTCTCATGCAACTTGATTCCGGCCAAATCCAGGTCCCGAACCATTCGGTCGAACACCAGCAAGTCCGGCTGTATAGATGTTCATTCGTCATACTTCATTGCAAGGCGGAGCAAATGACGTTAATATATTCCAGCTGCGAGTCAGCGATGTTCCGAACGAGAACGGATTTACATTTGATATCCTTCTTGAGACGGTCCGCAAGAATCTTCTCCTTGTTCCTTTTATTTTCAGCAGTATCATTGAGGAGGATCTGCAATTCCGGAACATCTTCCACCGCACCACGTACACAGTCCACAAGCCTCAACTCTTCAAGGAGGATTTCCATCCGGAAGCACCAGTTGGCGTAGTTGGATCCATCAAAGAGGTAAATTTTCTTGTCCTCTTCCACCGTAAATCGCGATTTTTTCGATTTGTTTACCGCAAAAACGTTTTCAATCGTATTCGAACGTGCACTGGACCCGTAACCTATGAAGGTTTCGTGCCACCACCAGCAGCTCAAGATGGATTTCGGTTATGGACGGACTACCGCCGAATGATCCTGGTTAAGCTATCGGTTTCGGCGGCCTAAGGGAATTGGCCCCCGGGGGAAACCAAGAAGCAAGGGTGTTCGATCAGCGAGTTCCGTTCAGCTCTGCGTCTCATCAATCCCTGGAAAAGCTGAAGGGCCGTGACGACTACGCGGTGTGGGCGTTCGGAATGCGGATGGTAATGATCAAGGAGGGAACCTGGCGTGCTGTAAATTCTCCGGACCATGCCTTGGTGACAATTTGCCTCTGTATCGAGAGGTATAATTACAGTTTAGTCCAAAATGCCCGAACAGCCAGAGAAGCTCGGTACAGCTTTCGGACCGGCTTCCAGGATAGCGGGAAGTTTTGGAAGATTAGCCTGCTGCGGAAGCTGATGCGGTTGGAGTTGTAAGACTGTTTTTCCGTGGAGGAGTATGTGGATGAAATTTTTACCACAAGCCAGATGCTGCAAGAGATCGGTTTTCCCCTCAACGACGAATGGATGTCGCTGATTCACATGATTGGGTTGCCGATGGTCATGGGAATGGACGCATCTGGTATCAAGTGGACGCCAGACTGGGTGAAGTCGAAGATTCTCCAGGACTTCCAGGACGATCGAGTTTGGCACCAGAGCTGGCGATTCAAGCGGGGCACTAGCGGCTGGTCCAAAGCAATGTAGCAGGAAGAAGGACAAGTCGGTGATGAGGTGCTTCAAGTGCGAGAAGCTTGAGCATCGGAGTGTCCACAGAAGTCGACGGCCAAGAGCGAGAAGAATTCCCGGAGCATGAAAAAGAAGACACTCTTGGCGTGTAAGAAGCGGAACTGGACGAGTTGATATTGGACTCTGGAGCTGGAGATCATATGTGCAGAGACGAGAGTGTTCTGGTTGGCGCCAAGCAGATGTCACAGTCCATCTTTGTGGCAGACGCTTCCGAGATACCGGTTGTGACCAAGGGGAACGTCAAGCTGGATGCTGATGTGAAAGGTGAGAGCTGTAGTCTAGGTATTTCTAACGTGCTCTGTGTTCCAGACCTTGCAGTAAATCTCCTTTCTGTGAGTCGCATCTGCAAAAGGACTATTGCGTCAATTTCTCAAGAGAATCGCGTGTGATCAAGGACGAATCGACTCGGTCCGCAAGAAGAACGGCCTCTACCAACTGAACCAGGTTGGTCAACCAAGTGCGTGTGTGGATATTTGGCATCGGCGACTGGGACATCTAAACGTGGACAGCGTGAAGCGGGACGATGTCACCCTGTGTCCCTTGCATCGAGGCGAAGGATCAGAGGTAACCGCTCAAATCCGCTGGCCCGAGGGCAAGTGATCTTCTCGAGGTCAAACATTGGGACGTGTGTGGAACAATGGAAACGCCTTCCCTTGCCGAGAACAAGTATTTTGCCACCTTTCGTTCAACACCTGCCATAAGATTTTGTACAGTCTCCTTGTCCACTTTATTCGCCGCAGAACGCCAGTTTGCCTGAACTGTGACTCACTCCCAACAGCTTTTTGAGACTTCTTAAAATTCCGCTTAACGATGGTCCAACATTGTTCGATTGGGCGGAGCTCGGGCGTGTTGGGAGGGTTCTTGTCCTTGAACACCATTTGAACGTTGTTGGTAGCATACTACTCCATGGCCTTTCTCCGTAATGGCAAGATGCCAAATCCGATCAAAATAGAACGGAACAATTGTGTCGCTTCAGGAAAGGCAGTAGAGGTTTTTGTAGGCACTCGCTCTAAAAAATTTCCTGTTTGACGGTTCCGGTCGCAATGTAAACGTTGCTCTTCAAGCCACAGGTACAGATGGCCTGCCACACCAGATATTTCTTCGCGAACTTTGACAGCTTAATGTGCTTGAAAATATCTGCCACCTTTCCCGTCCGGTTGCCGTATTCCTGTCCAGGAAGCTGTTTAAAGTTTGTCTTGACGTAAGTTTCATCGTCCTGTGCCACGCAATCAATTTTCGTCAGCATCGTCGTGTACAACTTTCGCGAACATGTTTTGTTTATCGTCGCGATTTTGAGTCACCACTTTCTTGTAAGTCGACAATCCAGCTCATTTTGAAGCTCTACCCACGATTGAAGACGCCTGCACAACTGTTCGCGAACACTTTAATATCTGGTAACGAGTAGGTTGAGCGCTTCCGACTGCAGGAGAACATTTGCATGTACGTGCAAACTCTTTGATGTCGTCGCTTTTCTTCCTTGGACGATATTTTGATAACTGAAGTGCTAATCTCAAAATCAAAATAGAGACATGATGCTAAACGCACACATCTTCAAAATAAGGGGTGTGCAAAATTTTTAAATGAACGAAGAAAGGAAATGCGTCAAGTTTAAGTCGACCAATTTTTGATCGAAACACCCTTTACTCAAAAATGTCATCAAAGCATGGCAAAAAAGAAGGGCAAGCATTCCAGTACTTGAAAACAGTTTTCCCAAATATATCTGAAGCGATGATAAAGAAATTAATTTAATACAGTTTTTACACCAGATGAGAAAGAAACGTGGAATCCGTTCCAGCGTGTTCTTTCTGTTGTTAATGGACTTATAGATCCAATAATAGTATGAATTTTGAATCGTGCAATCTCATTAACAATCATGTTGTACTTGTATCAGATTGATTTTTATTTAACTTTATTAAGTCATTTAACAAAAATATGATTTAAACATTGTTGCACTGGTTTTAACAGATATTGATAGATCTCAGTAATACGTACAAGGTTTAAAATCCGTGACATATATCATTAAAAATCCGGTAAAAATTTCACACGAGTATTCAGTCATGGACACATAGACAGAACCTTCGAGAATCACAATGAAACTTATGTGACAAACTGAAAAGTATGTTTTGACCAGCACAAAGCAGTTGATGTGAACATAGGCAAGTATGTGTGTATTGTCTTAAAAAGATATACATTAGTTGATCAGGTTGCAAGATATTCATGTTTGAACATATACGTTATCACTGTGGTAAAATTCACAATATACTTTTTGCCAAAATCTATAGAAAAATTTGTTTTGTATATCTCAAAAGCGGCTCTACTTTATTTTTTCTGACCACGGCATTGAATTCAGCGCATGATTTTGCATAGGTTATGATCATCACCTTATCGATTTAATAAAAATTCTGTAAACTATTTCGTGTAATTATTTGAATTGAGAAAATATTTTATAATATAATTGTAAGATGATATTAAGGAAATGGGCATCTGATAAACGTGCCTATTATGCCCCCTAGTGCCATATTTCACAGCAATTTTCCCATTTCCAAACTCCTTTGAGGTGTTTACCCAAGCAACACAAAAGCGCCATAAATGGTTATAGCAACTTGATTGTGACTTAATTGAGTAGCATTGATGTAACACCAACTGTATTGCAACAAGTGTGCTGCTAGGGTACCTATTTAGTATGCTCCTCAACCATATATAGGTAATTTTCAAAGTCTTTGTGTTTCTAGGTTTTCTCGTCAACAAGCAAATCTTGAGTACTTTAAACAAACGTAACTAATTTTGTGAACAAATAGAAGAAGTAAGATTCAAATGTAAAGTTCTTGAAACCTTTGACACTTTCATGCAAGACCATTAACACAAGAAATAACATTTCCCTAACATGTTGGTGATGCTACTTTCCGTGAGGGTGCTGAGAGTTTTTTGAAATTTACGTTTAAGGCTCACTTCCTCTCTTTGTTTTCAAAATCAGATACGTCTGTTTGAAAAAGTACTCGAGAAATATTCACTTTCATCTATTTCACCAGTACGTGGAGGTACCATTACCCATACCATTCCATCCGAGATTGTTTACTTGTTTCTTGTTAAACTTTATTCTTTAGAACATCAGGTCCAACCAATTCAGAACTTTCAATTGCTATCACTTTTAAAACAATCGTCCAATTTTCTACAATACCCCCGTTGTTGACCGCTAACCGTAGTTCGATTTATTCACAACATTCTTGAAAAATTCTGAAACAGTGGCAAAAACAGAACACGTCAGTTTGAAAACGCCGCCTTCTATGGTCAAGGAACAGGATTGTTGGAAAGATAAACATTGTTCAATAATGCCTCAACGGCCAACAATCAGCCCAAGAGACAGCCAGCCCACCCCCCCAACAAAATATCTCACGACAACTAAAACAGCAGCGGCAAACATTACTCTCGTCTTATCTCTCTACAAAACCTCGTTATGTACGACAACAAGAAGAACAAGAATCCTATCAACAAACCTATTCTCTGATAAACAATCTCTGCTCGTTTACCAATCGATATAAATTCACTGAGAAAAATTTCAATCTTGTCGGTGCTGATGCCACTCTGCCTGTCTGCCACTCGGGCCAGCCATCCCTATTCACTTGCGCCTTTTACTCCGAATCCCGCCTGCTACCTATCCCTAATCTCTCGTTAATGGTCTATTAGGCACACAATAAAACTCGAGTTGCCTCTCGGAAGAATCTGGCGTGTGTCAGTCAGTCACTCGAGAGGCCGGCAGAACCGTCTCGCCGGAATCTCGTGCGTTGGCGTCGATCTGACTTAATGATCCGCGAAGAGTTGAGTGTAGGAAATTTATGGGCTGGAAGGACTTCTTATATCCGAAATGCGTAGTTGGGTGGTCACAGCTACATTCCGGTATTGTGGTATGCAATATCGACTTGGAGGCTCAAGCCATCATTGGCGGATCAAAATTGCTTTCCGAGCTTTCCAGAGAGACGTACCGAAGGAATCCGCCTTTGATGGAAATAAATCTGGTCCACCCTCGTCCTTAGTGGGGGCGCAAAGTTTTCCTAGAAAGTTGTATGTTTTTCCACATGGGATGGAATAATAGCACTGAATTCGCACAGCTTATTGAGCAACAAATCATCCCCAGCAAGCAGCCCTCGCTGTTTACGACAAAGCTCAGTAGGACGGACTTGAAGTCGTAGGAGAAGGGCTAGCATATCAAATGTACTCGTTGTCGGGTGAAACTCGTCGTTGGGGGACACAAGTACACATCACTCCAGTCTGCACCGGTTGAAGGTTAGCCGAACGTGAAAAAGTGTATGATTTGTGTGATGTCGGAACGTTTCGAGTTCGGCTATATGTGGGTCAGACTCCACCCAACCGCTTGAACCCGACCGACCGGTTTCCTTGGAGCTATACCGTCGATAAACGGTGACTTTACAACACCCCCTTTGACACACGCGAAGGACTGTGTTGGAGGCTGTGAATCATTTCACCTGCAGACAATTTCGGTTTGAATTATAACTTGGCTTTGTGACGTGTGGAATGGCTCTGATGTATGTTGGAAGGGAGAGCAGTTACCTGGTAATCTCCAGGGAAATCATGGAAGGGTCATGTTTAATTGGCTGAACACTCGGGCAAAATATTCACAGCTCCCCATGTGAATGTACAGTAACGACAGTAGTGGGAACGTGTGGGTTAGAATAGAAAAAGCTTAAATGTTGAGAGAGAAAAAAGTTGACATGGCGGCCATGAGCTAGTGGCTAGCGCAATATTATTCTATGAGGGAGTATAACCGGTCAGCATGTTTCATTGATGAGGCTTAAAAACAGTTACACAATTTTGAGCAAATTAAATTCGTGAGTCAATTTATCCTATGTGGGGCACTATTTTTTGGAAATATATCACGGTTAAGTTTGAGAAGCTGGAAGCTTAGAGATAAAGGGTGTTTCGATCAAAATTTGGTCGACTTAAACTTGAAGCATTTCCTTTCATCGTGCATTAACAACTTTTGCACACCTCTCATTTTGAAGATGTGTGCGTGTAGCATCATGTCTCTATTTTGATTTCGAGATTAGCACTTCAGTTATCAAAACGTTGTCGAAGGAAGAAAAGCAACGCATCAACATTTTGCATGTGCATGGCGAAATGCAACATACTCTCACGCCAAGTAGGCGAAATTATTGAATGTGGCTAAATCAACTGTTACCAACGTATTGAAAGTGCTTGGTGAAAGTTTGTCGATAGCCAGGACAGCTGGATTGGGGGGAAACCGAAAGCTGGAGGCCACAGCGACGACAAACGGAGTTGCCCGCTGTTTCGAGCGGAACCCCAACCTCTCCGTCCGAGATGTCGCAAAGAAGCTGGAAGTGGCGCCTTCAACCGTGGATAAAGTTAAAAATCGAGCGGAACTGTCGACTTACAAGAAAGTGGTGACTCCAAATCGCGACGATAATAAACATAACACGTCGGCCAAAGCACGATCGCGAAAGTTGTATGAGACGACGCTGATGAAGTATGATTGCGTGGTACAGGACCATGAAACTTACGTCAAGGCTTAAAGTCTTCTTGTACCTGTGGCTTGAAGAGCAAAGGTTTCATTGCGACCGGAACCCCAGGTAACATTGTTGTGAATTAATTCCTGTTACGTCATTCAGCACCATTGACAAACCAAGCTTCGCTGAAATCTCCACGCTTACAGAAGAAGTTTTCAAGTGGCTTCTTCTCACCTTCGATCCCGTAATCTCACTTATCAACAGATGTACAACTCGTGGTGAGACAAAGTTTGATTTGCCAGAAGAAGCTCGAAACTTAATAAGAATTAACTAATATCCTATTAGGCGTTTTTCTATGAAAACACGTGGTAATTGTCATATATTTAACAGAGATATCCATGATTTCTCTGTGTTTTGATTCTATTTGAGCTCCTGATGCATGTTTTTATTGAAAACTGTATGTTACAGAAAGTAGCTTTAAAAAAGATAGAAAAATATCATCTCCCCCAAATTCTCCTTAAACGTACTCTAATGTGTGTTGAATCAAGTCATGGTATGCCATATTTTTTTCGGGTGCTCCATTTCATGTTGTAAGGCCTATAGTATGGCGTAAATTTAACTGAAAATTTACTATAAAATGAAACCAAGAAGAAATAAAACTATGGTGTATTTAGCAAAATTGTAGCAAATGTCTAAACAACCAACTTTGTGGAACATAGCAAGCTGTTAAAAGTTAAAAATGAATGACTTTTAGTCGAAAAACGGTTATTTACTAAAATTCGAAATTATCGCAGTAGGCTTTGAAGCTTGACAAAAAATATTTCCAACACAGTTTTTCATAATAACAATTTCTACAATTTTGCAGAACATATCATCTCACGATATTGGCTCATAAAAAAGTTAGAGTACACGCCACTCTTGCGTTTAATGCAAGAAAAAAATAATTTCATACAAATTGTAGTACAATAAGTTTGCAACAAGTTCGTACAAGTAACCGAAGCTCTAATACCACAAATTTCCATTGAAACCTCATGTCCGCCTAAAGTAGCTTACTGGACCACTGTGCAATGATGACACTCACAAAATGGCCGTTAGACAATCGACCGAACCGAACAATGTCAAACTGGCGAACAATGGCCGAAACAGCCGCCCAACGAGCGTTCTGGGGACGGGTTACTCCCAAAACGACACGGTAGACTTCGAGGGATCCCTCATCTGCTGTTGCCTCCAATAGAGCACACGCAGGGACAATTTCTGGCTCAAGGATGTTAATATGACGGGTATTTTCCCGCTACCAACTTTTTCCACGTTTCAAACGGTCCCACGCCGTAGTTTTAGCTGTAATGAGAGTCCGGGATTTACGCAACGGACGGAAAAAAGCCTGCCAAGCCTGTTCAAAAACAATTAGACACGCACCACATCAATCGTACCAATGTACACATAAACGCCACCAAACGTTACCTTTTTCCGATTTTTCTTCGTGTAAGGTCCTCTAAAAGGACAAGACGTTCAGGTTTTCGTGCACAGTGTCCTAAGTAAAATAATTACTAACATTTAGACTACATTCTTTTAACAAACTAACACTTTTACCTTGGGACTTCTTACTAGACTAACACAAATACTACACTATCTTCGAACCAATTGCTACTAACTAAGACTAAAATAAAAAGAAGAAAGAATTAACAAATAACCACACTTTTATTTTGACGGACAATTGTCCTTACTAGGGTTTTATTCTCGCGCCGCGCACTTCCAACTTTCTCGAAATCTTGAGCCAGAAAGAACGAATTTCTAAGGCTGAGGCATCTCGAAGGCCCTAGAATGATTTTCAATGTTTTTGACGTTCTCATATTATTTATTTTGCCCATCATTGTAGCTCCCCTATTCTGCTTTGATAGTGTCAAACAGCTGGGAGTTGACCTAATTCATTTGAAATGAATACCAGCCCATTCACTGACACCTAGATGGCAGCACGTCTTTTCCCACAACAAGGTATGTTTGACCAAGGTTTTACACTTTGCGAAGCTAATGCATCATTCTAATTGGAACTA
Organism: Aedes japonicus; assembly: GCA_034211315.2. NCBI lineage: Eukaryota > Metazoa > Arthropoda > Insecta > Diptera > Culicidae > Aedes > Aedes japonicus. The sequence goes on along the minus strand of JASCZW010013687.1, from coordinate 2,463 downwards.
ACGGTTACACCGTCATTCAAGCTAAAAGTCATTGTCAAAGGAAACCATGTCAATTTTTCGTTTACTATCTAGTCAATGTTCAACATGTGCTGTTTTCATTATGGAGGAATCCAGGTAACGCAAAAGTGAGGTTAAACGACGTAGATGCGAGCGATACCAACCAAGAGGACTACAATTAACTGTTTAAAATTTTCGAAGGTCAGAAGGGCTTTCGATTAAGCCTCTGGTAACTGGTCTAGCCACGGTTACCGTTTAAGGTGGGCACTTTATGGGCCATCTTTAGAATTGCAGGCACCCTATGCTACAAAAAAACAGCAGACTCTTCAAAACAAATTATTTACTAATTTCATTATATTCTAAACCTTCAACTGGCCTTTCCACCAAACAATTTATTATGACACGAAAGTCGTCGGTCACAAAGTACACACGCTAATGTCCCTGAGAGTGTTCACCGAATATCGCACAGTGCCCCGCGAAGTGGTCTGCGTCTGAGCTGGTATGATGTCCGTTGGCATCATCACAAAAGAGGACGTTGAGTGTTTCTACCACGCAGGTATGAATGGTAGCGACACAGGGACAACCATTGGCGGGGCCATTCCAGTCCCTGTGCCACTTTATAATTGATGTGGCACTAGTGCTATTACGGATACCATTCATACCTGCTGTGAACCCATTGACATACCCCGGAGCTATCCGGATGAGTCGGTCGGCGAGTAAACTTCCCCTTAACGCAGATCCTGTCAGTCTATGGTATTATAGTATTTGCATAATTTAGGACACGCTGAGTCCACCGTGTGCCTGATGCGCGATTGTTGAGGATACCGCAGAACATGAGTTCTTCGGATGTACTAACTTCGATGAGGTGACAAACGGCATGTTGACCGTGAATGGTCGAGTCACGACACCGGATAACCTTGTCCAGAGGATGTTTCAAGACCGAGATGACGCTAATAGCTCAGATAGTCCTAGAGCTCCGAACCGGATAGTGAAATCACCAGCAGCAGGTCAGAGGGACCAATTAACTACTAAGGTCCCATGTAGTTGGACATAAGCGGATGATTGAGGCACTAAAGCTCTCTTCCTGAATTAATACCGAAATGAGGCTCCGGGGGGGGGGGGGGGCACAGCTAGAAGCATAGAAGGGTTTTTACTGAGACAAAGAATTGGCACCCTTAACTCCGCACCTTGAGTTATTTAGGAGTCTGGCTGTAGATTTTCCTTACGAAAAAAAACAGCCACGCTAATAACTCCTGCTCAACTGAACACAATGACTTCATTCATACACCATTTGATCATAAAAACTTACATTTTTTTCTTTTTTTTTATTTATTTAGGGAGACGAATCCACCACCTGGACCCTACCTAACGACTCATGACTATGAGCCGGGACCAACGGCTTTACTTCTCTTCCGAAGGAAGACGTGACCTGTTTTTTTCGCCTCAGAAAAACCACCGACGTCGACTGGAATTGAACCCAGACCCACTGGGGTGCCAAGAAGCAGTCCCACTTACCACTACACTACCGACGCCGGCACAATGTTTTTTCTGTTGACACTACAATTGAGTGCTATAAGCATAAGTAATTCAATTTATTACTTAAAAATGATCAACTTTTGCACCCAAACAGATCCCCGTATGAACAATTTAAAAATATGTTTTTCCCTATCCGGGTCCTCAAAAACGGGTGACAAAGCTTGAAATTGTCTCTTTATTTTTATTTCATTATGTCTCATTTCATGGTGAATACAGAAATAGCCACACCCCTCAGCTGCAAAATTATTTTGCTTTGTTGCCGGTGTCAGATTTTATAACTAAGGCCCGTACCCTCTTTAGAAATTTGCTTTGTACTTTATTTTCGTGCCTCGCTTGATTCTGGGCTAGTATTTATATAGCATATTATATAGCACGAGCAATTTATATAGCACACGAGATGAACTGAAATGTTTCAGTTTTCGTTGGTTCTCTGGTGGTTTGAACAGGGCTTTGTCCACCTAGCACAGTCCACCCGGTTGTGGCATGAGAGACAGAGTCTTGCAAGACCGGCTAATCGGACAGTTGCCGATTTCTATGTCTACCCATTGCGTTGATGAAATTTCGGGCCACTGAAAACTGGCCATTCGTCCCTGATGAAATCATTTCTTTTCGTCTCGCGGGCTATAAAATACCGTTGAGGAGTATGGCCCAGAGAGATGACGATCACGAAAGTGCAGTATGGAGCAAAATTCATAAAAAGGTAACTATCAAAGCAAAATTATAGAACTATTTCTTGACCATTCGAACCAACCATTTGTGTAATTTAGATGATATCATTATAACTATAAACCAACGTGGTCCTACGTTGAACCTTGCGGTTACATCCCTGATATAATCCACCACTATTTTCAATAGATATTAAATTTGTTTTCTTTAAGTGAAACTTAGAAAAAATCAGAAAAATCCAAACAGACTACACTGTGTTTACAT
>JASCZW010013686.1:0-24847 GCA_034211315.2 Aedes japonicus | reverse complement strand
ACTATAGTTTTGTCTATCGATATTCAATTTGTTTTAAACAAAAACGGGAAGATGTGCGAGGTGGGTCCAATTTCCCGCACTTTTTAATCTCTTCGTTCGGAGGGTTTCGTAAAACCTACAAAGCTCAAAAACGGTAACAACATTCTTCGTATAAAAATGCATCTGCTTGCCAAATTTTAGACAATATGACCGCTTAAAACTTCCCATGACGAAGTGATGCTTGGAGGTGCCGAAATAGCGATCAACCCTACTTTTATCTTGTATTTAACTAATTAATATTTAATTAATATTTAAATATTTAAAAAAAAGCTTTCTATTTTTTGCTAGCGCTGCATATTGAGATTAAACTGCTCACACACTGAAAGTAGAATGATTCATTATCGCTCATTTTTTCCCCAAAAAAACTTGAAAAAAGTGACTTATTACTAAAAATAGTGACTTTAGTTAAAATGCCTTAAAAAAAGGGACTTTAAAGTGACCGCCTCGAAAAAGTGACCAAGTCACTAAAAAGTGACTTGCTACCAGCCCTGAGGTTGGACCTCAAAAAAAGTTGAGAGCGAACCTCATCGATGCTGGGTCGGATCGAGAGCGGATCCAGATGATCCAGATTCGACCCGATTGAATAAAAAAACGTTTTGACAGCTGTTAGGGCGGACCTAGGGCGAACCCATTTCCGCACTGGCAATAACCGAAAACGACATAAATGTTTATGTTTATTTATGTTTACGTTTTGCACTAATACCATCATACTGACTCGATTTCGGATCCGTTTTCGTACGGTTATTACGAGTCAGAGTCTGCCACCATGACCCCGAATCAAAACAAGAGGCGAAGGAGTGGTGTGAATCAGGCACTTCGGCTTCAAAGCGAGTTTGTGTCCAGAAATCGGTCACTCACATACACTGAACCCAAACATCCTCCTTTTATCGAATGAATCCTCCGTCGGTTGATATCGAAACATTGAAATCGCATTTTCGAATGATAGATGCAGGCGGAGGACGATTTTCTAAAAACCAGATGATTATCCTTCTAATGTTGACCAACTAATAATACGCGAAGTGAATTGACCTCCCGTTCAAATTCGAATGCACGCTGTATGAAAAATCGTCATCCCAAAATCGAATGCGTATTGCATTGGAAAAGCCCTATAACGAGAATCATTTGAAATGAGGATGACAAACATTCCATTTTACATCATTCGGTAAGAACCTATCAATCGCTATCAGAACTGGTACCATCACGAATAAAGGATCAAAACCCGCTCGATTTCCTACGGAGTCACGGAAAATATATCCAGACTCTTTCAATTTTTGAGCTCCCGTTGCCATCTTTGCTCAACGGTTGAGAAAGTGTTATGAGAAATAATTTTAAACCATAGATTTGTTTCAAATTATTCATAAATCGCTAATGCTCTACACAGTATTGAAACAAACATCATATTGTATTTGGTTGATTGTCATACGAAACATGGATGATCGTCATACGAATCTAATTATAAGACAATCATCCGATTTCCGAATGCTTTTCGTTAAAGGGCGCAATCGAATTACTTTTCAGACGATCTTGGGACGATGTTTGGGCTCAGTGTAGCTCTCGCATTGACATATTTGACATTTTCCTGGAGTATTTTCCTTGCACAATTGAGTATTGAGTAACATTTCCGCGAGAGAAAAAGAGATAGTATACAACTGTACTCAAAAATTGAGTAAATGAAGCGGAAGTCGCTTGCAAAAGTGCGTATGTTCGGAAATGTTTTATTTTCTTGTTTCGTTAAAACTTAGGCCGCAAATTTAAATTTTAATTTTGCTCTAATCGGGCAGGCAAAAACTGAGGAAAATCCTTCGCACATTATTCCTGAGATTCCTGGTGAACCATCTCACGAGACGGAAATTGAAATCTAAGACAACGAGTTCCTTGCCAGTCTGTTCGCGATCCTCTTGTCTCGGTTTTGAACGAGCCATTTCTCCGGTCGTCTTCAAAACAAACGATTGACAGCTAAGCGCCCCTGAAGTAGCGTGCGTGTGTTAAGGCCCAGCTACAATGGAGAGCGCAACGGCGGGTTGCGGCAGCTTTTGACATAAAATATATGGCCTAACTGTCAAAAGCTGCCGCGACGCGCTGTTGCGCTCCCCATTATAGCTCCGCCTTTACATGGGCGCGCTCGTTTTCAGCTGTCGCGGCAGGCAAGGCAATGAAACATGGTTGACAATGAAATGGGCAGAGCGGCCGTCAGATAGCGCTAATGTTTTAACGATCTAAATTTAAATTTTTGACGATGTATTGTAAGGCAATTTGTTCTTAGTGTTACGTCTGTTTGTCTGTGGTGTTCGCGTCAGTATTTTGGGATGCAAAAGGAATTTTAATGATAGATTATCTCCTAACTGGTACGGCAATCCACTCTGATTATTCTTGTGACCTTTTGGAACAGTTGAATGAACAAATTTGTGAAAAAATACCTCGTTTGCAGAAGAAAAAAAATCATTTTTGAACAAGACAATGCATTTGCTGACACAGCTCAAAAAACTATCGCGAAAATCAGTAAATTGGGGTACGAATTGTTGCTGCATCCTTCGCCAGATTTACACCTCAAAAAATTTCTTCGTGGAAAGCATTTGTCATCAAAAGAAGAGGTTATACCCGTCGTAGAGAAGTCTTTGCGGGCCTTCCAGAAAGGCCTTCCAGGGAGACTATACTGAGCAATAAAAGTGATTTCCTCAAAAAAATAGTAGTATTTTTATCTTTTTATCTACTTTCAAAATTGTTTGACTAACCTAAAATATGTAACCTACGATCGGTTGTCGAAATAATAAATTGATTTATAATTGATAATTTTAAAATGAACTGCGCAAAGCTGCTGCAATTTTAAAATATCGAATTAAGCTTAGTGACGTTTTACGCACGCACACTGCCGTGTCTATCATCACGTAAGAATTGCTTGTTTTCCCACAGCTAACCTAAAAGTTTTCGCTTTGATTCGCGGTAGAAAAGATTGATTGATTGATCTACCTTTATTAAAGAGGCTTTCAGCCAGAAGCCGGTTTGTTTTTTAGAGGTAGACAAAATCTTTTTGACACCTGTTTGTTATGTTTTCGTCCAAAACGCACTGCCATATTTCCAGAAGGCACACTACCACATCCAGACGTGATTAATTGCTACCGTCACGAAAGTGCATTGGCGGGGCTAGACAATTAGTCTGGGAGGGGCCTGGAGGGGACCTGGCTGAATGATTTTTTTTTTCGTTTATAGGAATATTGAAAAGAGCGATGAAAGTAGCGTAATTGTTTGGGACAGGTTATTTTTATTGATGAATCAGAACAGGTTTAATCGAAAAATTAGGTCTATTCTGCGCCTCGGTGAGTCGAGCTGATTTAAAAGAACCGAGTATGGTGAATATATACCTCGTATTATTATATGAGGTCACCTTATTCGATTCTCTTTAGGCGTCTCAACTCATCCGAGGCGGAGATTAGACCTGAATCTATATAGAGTCAAGTTTTAACTCAAACATCTTAAACTACGACAACATTGAGTCAATGAACATTTCAAATTTATGTCAAAATTTGGATTGGTTCAGATTAAGCGTTTTAAATATCTTCAAAATTATGTCGGGTGATACTGATTCCTTCACAATTCCGAAAATTTATAAGTTGTATCGAGCTAAATTTTCAAAGAGAGTTTAAACATTTTTAAGGAGAATTCCGAGGGTTATTTTATCAAAAACCTACTGAGAACTTCACGGCAGTTCAAAAGAAACATCCATGGGTTTGAGGTTGAACTTAAGAATTGAATTGACATTTATAGTATTCAAGAGCATCGAAATTCCATAGAAATTTTCCGAAAATTGTTGGAGGTATGGCAAAAGAATGTAAACAACTACTGTAAAGGCGAAAATAACAAATACATCTACCGTTTTGAGTTGTGTTGAATTTATAAATTTTCAAGTAATAAGTAGCGTCAGATTATTAATTAATTTTAAAATTATTAATTAATAATTTTAAAATAATTCAAAATTAAAATGTTCTACAAGAATGGTTTCTTCGGAAAAATGATTAATTTTTATGAAATTTTTGTATTTTGTAAAAGAAAATAAATGTTTTTGAAATTTTCTAAGTTTGTGGATAAGATGTTATTTTGAAAACATGGTTTTAAAATTTATAAACCCAACACAGTTTAAAATTCAGGTTATTTCTGAGCTACTGTCAAAATTTCAGCTCGATCGATCCTCTGAGTGCCGATGTAGAAAATATCAAATATGAAAATTTTGTATGAAAAACTGCAGATGTATTTAATATTTTCGCCACCAACAACCCAAAATAGTCAAGTCCAATAATGCCAAAATAGAACCTTTTGATTGAGAATCAAATCCTTTAAAGGAATTTTAAGAATAAATGTTAGACAAATGTTATAAGAAATGTGAAGGGAATTTTTATAAAAAAATCCAAGGAAATACTGAGAAGCGTTTAAAAAGTTATCGGAACTCTGTCTCTTTTAAGTAAATGAGGAACACACTGTTTTTACAAGCAGTATATATCAGATATTTACCTTCGATATTTGTTCATATGGTTTGATTTTAAGAAAATTAAAAATATTTTTTCAATTTATCGATTTATCGATCGTACCATAAATTAAAATATTTGTAGAAAAGAATAGTTAAATATTAGTTTTAACAGGTTAACAACATTTTCAATAACCATAAGCCTCGAGTACGGCAAGATTTCCCCCTATATTAATGAATAATATTTTACAAAAGTCGAGAAAATTACTAAATCTCAGTAATGCGTTCTAATTTCGATTTTGATCTGGTGAACTCTTCTACTCAGAACGATATCTAGTTTCATAGGCGTAGTCAGGGAGAGGGCAGGTATAAGGCGACTGCCTCCCTGACTGGGCAATCAAATTAAGGCTTTGTGAAATGTATTCTGAAACGCAATCATCTCCCTAAAAAATATTTATTCCTAGAAATGGCGTCTGAAAATGGCCTTTGGGAAATGGCTTCTGGGAAATTATCTCTTGAAAATGGACTTTGGGGAATAGCATGTGGAAAATTCCGGAAAGCAATAATATCCCGAAAAAAAATAAGGACAAAGATCAACTCAGAAAAATGGCGTCTCTTGAATGGGCTCTAAGAAATGGTTGTAGAAAAGTAATTCTTTCCTGAAAACAAGATGGACAAAGATCTACTCTGGAAAACTGTTGAATCCTGGAAATGGCGTCTGGAAAATAGTATCAGAAAAATAGTTCCCGGAAAACAATAAATTTCCCGAAAAAAGAAGAACAGATATCCGCTCTGAAAAGTTAGTCATTCCGGAAAATGGTTTCTGGGAAATGGTTCCCGGGAAATAACCTCTGGGAAAGGACCCCTGGAAAATGATTTCAGGAAAGCATACATTTTCCGAAAAAACGAGGATAGAGATCCGATTTGGAAAATGAGTGATTCAACGAAGTGGTCTCTGGGAAATGACCTTTGAAAAATTGCCTCTAGATAATGGCCTCTGGAAAATGAATTCCTGGAAATGCTTTCGGTTTAAAACTAAATATCAATCATATAAGTAGACTGGTTTTACATTTTTGTCTTAATTCTATTCTTATAGATATTGTGAGAAAAATATTTTTTAGTTGATTTTTATTCATTGTTAGATCAATTGTGATGCAGTATTCGTTATAGCAGTACATCATCTTATTTATGGGTTCATTTTGGGCAAAGTTAGTCAATTGATTATTTATGTAGAATAAATTTCTGCTTCTTAAGTAACGGGTGGGAGCGTAGAAGTCTAGCTACTCTAAAATTTCTGCGTCATTTACTGTTTGCCCAATAACATCGTTTATAAATGATAGAACAGCAAACTGTATGACTCCCAAATCTCTAACTTAATTGCATCTTTGGACAGTGTGTTCACCTATAGTTATGCCCAAGAAGCACACTACGATGATTATGGCTTAGCAAGTCATATTTATGTTATCTCAACCGAATGTCAACAAGTGTGCTACTAGGGTAGTGTCTTGCCCATCTTTTCTAGATAATATCTAGTTATGATATGCGGAGAATGAGTATATTTATCATCCAAACTCAATAATTTATTGAGTTTTAAGCTACATTTAACCATTTAGGCTTATATCAGCTTATCATGTCAATAGTTATTGAACACAAAAAAAAAAACAACTTTTAACAGACGCAAACTCTTGAGCGAAGTGGTTGTAATGTTAATATATCTGAAATCTCATGGATCTAATTGTCGTTAACTATGGTCGATATACAAACTTTACATCCTATCCAGTACAGTGGGATTAGTGAAAAGAGTAGGGAAGAGTGTTAACGCACTTTACTCCTTCAGAAAGAGTTACTCATTCAAACTATTTTTAAAGTGAGTAACGTACAAAAACAACATGCACTGGGAAAAACACCGAACAATTCCGAGAGATTATGTATTGTGTTACATTTAAAATTAGAAATATATTAAGGAAAAATCCTGAGGGGGGCCTACAGAATTCTGGAGGGGGCCTGGCCCCCTAGGCACCCCCAGTAGTTACGCCAATGCGAAAGTGGTTCGGTTTTAATCGTTACTATCTCAGTCGTTCAGTCCAAAAGAAAATTCAAAATGTTTGTCCCAATCGATCGGAAATATTTCCACGCATCGATTCCTATAGAGGACATTGTTAATTTCGAGCCACACACTATTAAAAAAATCAAAAATGTTACTTGTCTTAAAAAGTATATTAATTCAAAGAATACTGCATTGTACAATCAAAATTGCTTACATTTATTACCGTAGTCCTACGTCATCAGTTCGAACAACTCAATGGGGTTGTGAATAAACAGATCAATGTTCCCATACAAAGAGAAAAAGTATATTGCATTATTTACATATACCGATTTGAACTTTGTCCAAATTTTATTTCTACATGTTTCAACCAATAGAACAAATAAAACAACAATCCACTCTATGGCAACGTGTAAAATGTTTTTAGTGTACTTCGATCGGAACGTTTTGCTAGTACACATGGACGTTCATTAGCAGGGTACATAACTCTAGACTTTTCGTTGCCGAAAAATGTTATATACAACTCGTTGCGAAATCCCAATTTTTTAAAACACTTCCTGATCATCCAACTCGGCCAGCATCGTTGGATAAATGTATAACTCGTGCTAAAAACAATCTTCCAAAATTTTGCCACTCATCGAATACAAACATCAGTAGTCGCTGCCTGTGCTCACACTTGCTAGTAAACCGTCTTCCAGAGCGAAACATGAAACTTGCGGTTTTATTTTCCAGCTGATCTGATGAGCGATCAAAATGTGCGCGATCAAACTCCCTGGGGGAGATTAGCTGCCATCAAAACTACATTTGAACGAAAATACCAGCAAACCAATACCGATCTGCTGGGCAAGAAAAGAAAAAAACAACAACATCAGAATGAATATTTCAAAGTTGATTCCTGCTTCAGTCAGCGATGGGCGATGATGTCATTTCGATGTAGACAAGTCATCAAGGTCAGCAAGCCACGCCAAACCAAGCATCATCGTCAGTGCAAAGTAGAATAAAATTATACCGCACGAACGAAGTGGGAATCTCATCGATTCAAGTGTTTTTTTTTTGCATGCAACCGAACTTTTGATCATTTCCTATGCATGAGGCGCCATGCGCGGTCGTTGGAATCTAATAAACTGATTTCAACGAAGCTTTTATCATTGATTGCATTCTACACAGAGTATAGTCTTCTTCTACCACCATCGCCATCCGTTTCAGCCCCAAGGCAGGTGATAATCAAAATTCCAACGTCTAGTTGATAGAGCACAGAGGAGCACGTACCAATGAAACTGTACGTGCATGCGTTGCTGCTACCGAGAGAACCTCATATGCGCACTCCATGGCTGCCGGAATGCTTGCTAATCGATCTTGACGATCTAATTTTACAATCTCAGAACCAGATCTTCAACCGCATTTTCCGCGTGAGGATGTGTGCAGCACTTTTAAATTTTCCATTCTGCTTTGTGTGCAATATGTACGCACTAAGACTAATCAGTCGGTCTAAGCGAGTCGGGTTTGATTGTATGGAATGGGTCCCATTTGGTAGTAGTAGGCGAGCAAGCGTTCCTAATGACGAGTTCCGACAACCAACGGCAATAGCAAAATCGTACGGTTTTCATGCGAATCGGTGGAAACTGAATGAGAATGTTGCTCTGCGCCTACTACTGTGCGGTTTTTATAGTAGTGTGGAGGAACTACATTGTCGCGACTGTCAGTCAGTATAAATGATGTCGGTGGTGATCATCATCATCATTGAATGTTAGTAAACACATTCCTGTAGTATTAAAGTGCTTTGATAGTGCTCAGCTAATGGCGCACTACTTTTCGTCGAGCTGGGGTTTGTTGAGGGAAGATGCAATCGGGTGCACCTTTATGCAGCAGGAATTATTACTGACTACTGATTGTTTCATTGGAACAAAGGGGTATGCTATGCGCTTGTCCATTTTTTGTGGGTCACATTCTTAAGGATGTTAGACGAGTGATGATGTACGTGCCTCGTCATTTGATGATGTTGAGAGTATGGTGTTTAGATAAGAGACATAATATGCTTAGGTCATGACCGTTGCTGAGTCATAACTTTGAGGACATTTGGATTGGAATAACGTGTACCAAAGACAATGGTACCTTACACGGGTTTCTAAAATTGTGTTCAGTAAAAGCAAGGCTGCAGTAAAAGCAAGGTTCACTGCTTTGGTCCAAAGTACACCTTCCACCTTGCACCTTGCAATACATTTATAGGGTGGATAGTCAAGAAGAAAATCAATATAGTTTTTGGATCAGCAACACATCTGTCCCAAGCTTGGATCACCCCTAAAAGCATAACTCATATCTAACAATACCTCAAATATTCTGTCAAAATAATACCGTGAATCAAAACAAAAACAAAGATTCTAGTTCCGAAAAGCGCAAGAATGGATTGCAAGCTGCATTGATCCAAGGTGTTTTTGGGAACAAGGGATTCAAATCGCTAATTTCCTATTGATTGTTGGTTTTTTCCGATTTTTTTTATTACTAGTGGAAAAAGTGTGTTCTATGTCAGTATTTTTTTATAAAATCGACGTTTTATACATTGGCATCTGCATAATATACACAGATAAAAAGAAACACTGAATTTTCTGCGTTATCTAATGCACATAAAGGGAATGCTAGATTTTACACAAAATAATGGAATATTTCATGTAAATTTAAGCCAGATAACGCCTAAATCAAGCCTGTTGTATGAAAAATTGCAAGCAATATCGTTGTTTACGCTCCTTTGGTTGGAATTAAACGAGGAGAAATTTTCGCGCTTGTTAAAATTAACTATTTTTTTTCTGTGTAATTAACGCTGTACAGTAGGCCTGTTATTGTTTTTTTTTTCACTCCGGGTAATAGAATCCTTCAGATAATCGAATTACCAAAGAAAATCAAATATGCTATTAAAGCTTGTTCGCGACCAAATCTGGACACCCCTAAATACTGTTCATTGTGTAAAATAAATTTTTGGTAATCCTACAAGCTTTAAGATCGAAGATGTCGTCGAAAGAAGAGAAAGTGCTAAAAGCAATTGTGTGCGGTCGCAATGAAAATCCTGATCTGTCAGTAAGAAAACTTGCGAAAAAGCTTGGTTTTCCTGCAAACACTGTCCATAACGTTCTTAAATCTTGCAGGTTTGACAACAGCCAGAAAGGCTGGTAGCGGAACAAAAACGGATTTCCGGAATCACCAGAAGGACGCAAAGGGGAAGCAAATATTACAAAAGAGACCAGATCTTTCGGTACGAACTGTGGCTAGAAAAATAAGAATACCCCCAACTTTCGTGCACACTTCCAAGCACCGGCAAGGTATGAAGTCGTTCAAGGTAAAAACTGTACCGAACCGTAATGATAAACAGAATGTGACAGCTAAAACCCAGACTCGCAAGTTGTATCGCGAATATTTGACAAAGTTTTCCTGCGTGATAATGGACGATGGAACTTATGAGCTGGAAAACTTTAAGCAGCTTCCGGAACGTCTTATTATACTGCCATGCAACGGAACGGCGTAGAGGAGCATTTCAGGACGCAGAAAAAGGCCGAGTTTCCCAAAAAATCTTTGGTTTTGCAGGCAACATGCAGCTGTGGCCAAAGCTTAATCACTACCGGGACGGTGAACAAGGAAATATACCGTGAACAATGTCATTCCTACGCATTCATGACGATCCCTCGCTATTCTGTCCTGATTTGGCATCTTGGCACTACGCCAAAGATGTTTTGGACTGGTATTAAGCGAATGGAGTCCATGATGTACCGAAGGAAGCAAATCCACCTAACTGCCCGGAGTTGCGACCTATCGAGCGGAATTGGGCTCTCGTGAAAAGAGAACTCTCTCAATATAAGCAACAAGCTACAACTATAGGAAAAATTCGAAATCTTGGATAAAAGTAGCTAAATCGGTTGCAGCGAAGTCTGCCCAGACCTGTTCGTAGTTTCTTCATTCAGCCTAATTGAGTAACTGTTATTAGTTTTAAGATGACTGATACTGCACAATTAAATGAATAAAAAATGCATCTTGGATTGAACTAACAGCAAATTTGTTTTTTTCCAAATTTAGTCTGTCTAAATTTTGTCACGTACAAGCCTTAAAGAACATACGATTTATATTTATATTGTATATTTTCTATGCAAAAAAAAAGTATGGGAAAAAGTGGAATTTCGTACGATGAACGTTGTTAACAACATATGATCAGGTCTTCAAAAACCTTGATCAATATGGTTGAAACTTTATCTAGGTATGGTTCGTTGAAAGTAGACTGAACCATTCCTATTATGGTTTTTAGTAGACGATAAACCTTGTTTCATGAGGTCATCGTATTGTTGTGATTTATACAGATACTGGTTTCACTTGACTCGGACATGTTCCAAACATCGCGGAAATGACTAAAAAAGTAACGCTTCGTGCGTTAATCTGTCATGTTACGGATGAACCCCCCGACACGACGAGACGCCCCACGCGCTATTGTGTGACGACCTTCACACCAACACTTGCTTTGACAATCCAAGTATAGATGGCTGGCCCACAATAGATGTTGCTGCACCCAGTGTAAAAAGTGCAAAATTCAATTATGCCATATTTTTTTGGTCGGCCTGTTAGTTTTTAGAATGTTCACAAGAGCTACGTCGGATTTTGTTTACTCTGTTTGCCTCTGTTATAAGTATTGTTGTGATGGTAAGAGACATCAGTTTTGTTTGATTTCTCTTGTTTTTTTTTTTGGTTTTGGAATGATCACAAACCGAGGGTCGGCTATGTTTGTGATGGTAAGCGAGCTGTCAGCAATTTCTTTTGAAACGCGAATGCATTTGCGTGAATTTGGCAGTTTTTCCATAGGTTTGCTGTCAAATTTACGTCAACGGAATGCGAACGTATTCATTGTGGGCAAGTCTATAGCGTGTAAAGGCCCAAACGTAATGTGGACGGAAACGGAACGGAAACGGCAAGTTTGACAGTTGTCGTAAATGACGTCGATATTTCCAATTGGAATCAACTTGGATCTAATCAGTTTTCTATCCGACAAGCAGGTCTAGTTAGATTGGGCTCTTCCGCTGCCGTTGCCGTTCCGTTTCCGTTATCACTGCGTTCGAGCCTTAAGTGTAAGTTTTTTCATTCTGTGCAATTTCTTCTTGGTGCTAGTCGTAGAAAATTCAAATTCTAAAATATGATGAAAGTTGCAGTGGAAGGAAAAAGGATCAGAATTGAAATGACGTTTTCTACACAAATTGTGCAAGTTCTCTACAGCGGCTAATATCGAAATAAGCGGATGGGTAATTTTTGTAAGTGTTTTCATATAAATTCATAATCTACAACCAAACGGAAAACCTTCAAAAAGGGCCAAATATCCCCAACTCGACATTGCTCTGTACATTTGGTTTCTTCGGAAACTTGAATACCAAATTCTTGTTGGCTAGGATTTGTTGGCAGTGCAGGCAGCGAAACTATACGGAAAGTTGTACAACGATGAAAAGTTCAAAGGGAGTCATGGATGGATAGTCAGTTTTATCAAATGACACAATATCAGCGTTCGAAAAATTACTGGAGAAAAACTGTCTCAAAAAGCTGAAACCGTTGATACGTACATTATACATTGCAACCCTCGATCAGAAACTATATATCCCAACCAAACTCTCAACACGGACGAGTGCAATATTTCCAGATAAAATAGTCAAAAGTTCGAAAGTAACATTTGTAAACAATGACATCTAGCGTATTTTTATGGAATTTATGGAAGAATATGACTCTGACTGAATATAACAGAGGATTGACGCATGCCAAACAAAAGGACTAGAGACGGGTCTGTGAAGAGATCAACGACGCTCAAACAGCTGCAAGGCTGCACAAAATTCTTTCAAAAAATCATTCAAATATTCTCGGCAGCCTTAAGAACAAGAGGATGGTAGTTTCACAGTCGATTATTTCGAAACTTAGGAAGTAATGAGAACTCACTTCCCAGAGTCAACGTCTATATTTGCTGAAGCACAGGACTGAGATGAGATAGGACGCTTATGATTAACAGATGTTTATCTTAAAACTTGTGAAATCTTCACGCCATCTAGAGTTGAATGGGCATTGAGTTCTTTTTTCAACCTTTAAAATCTGCTGAGAGAGATGAAATTTCTCCAGCAGGGTCAAAATTTTCTTATTCCCATGCTGGCTGAGTTATTCAGAGCCAGTATTACTCTGAGTTACATACTATACATACTAGTACATGCTAGTAGTTACCACAGAGAACAGACATCCAGGCTCGAACATTGTTTCCTCAATTTACTGTGTAAACTTTTAAAAGCAAACCGTTGGAAAAACAACGCCGCCTAGTCTAGGTTTCACCAAACTAAAATTGACAGGCTATCAAATCTCAAGGTGGGCACGTGGCGCCATCAACATACGATTCACCAAAACTAACGGAAACGAGCTGTAGTTTTAAAATGCCAGTTACAGAAATTTACACACGGTGAGCACTCCAGCTTGGATGTCTGTTCTCTGTGTAGTTACATACTAGTTACATATTAAGTCAACAAGCTTAATAGAGTCTCCTAGGAGCAAAACCTAGTTTGCCAACCAATCAGGTAAATCTACTATAATGGCGCTACAATCGCTAGTTATTAAAATTCAGAAAACGCTTCAAGCCAAAGAAATAGCTTTGGTTACTTTTCTTGATGTTGAAGGAGCTTTCGACAAACCATCCTATAGCTCAATGTGGCCTGGAAAACTGTACCATCGAATGGATTATGGCGATGCTAAAAGACCGAGAATTTTTTGCCGAACTCAGAGGTGTGCGACTAACTATTAGATCGAACAATAACTGTCCTCAAACGGGAGTCCTATCGCCCTTATTTTGGTCCTTAGTAGTAGACGAACTCCTTGAAAGACCTTGAAAGACTAGCAGAACTAGGGTACGAGATGATTGGCTTCGCTAACGATGTAGCTATAATAATTCATGGAAAGTTTGATGACACATCTAGTTACTTACAAACTTAATATAACTGTAAAATGGTGTAGAATAGAGGGCTTAAATGTAAACCCTTCTAAAACTGTTACCAAAAGGAGAAAGCTAAAATTAAAACATCCTACTCTCAATGGAGTTCAAGTTCAGTTTGAGGAAGAAGTTAAATATCTTGGAGTTAAAAACTCACTAAGGGTACAAATGCCCTATGGTTTTGAAGTAAAACAGTGGGTTAATAATTGGAACTACGATCAAAAACTGTCCCTTGGATTTATTCTGCATTAGTTCGTCCGAAAATTACATATGCTTCAGATATGAAGCCAGCAACCTCCTCTGCAGACACTCAGATGATTAGATTTCCGCTTTGATTGTTTCAGTAGTGTAAAAATGGTAGACTTCATACCGCAGGAATATATTGCTTGCCATACTAGCAATTTTCGACCAAACTTCATCACTTTAACCGACTTGTCTGTATCGCTTATATCCTCCACTACGGCTGCAGTGTAATATTGTGCACCTGGGAGGGTTTTTGAATCCTTTGAATCCTCCATCATCGTCCATCAAAACACATGCATCCGGTTGCTGCAAAACTCGCGAATACAATTTACTTATGTTCTGCACTTTGTTTGGCGATTTTCTGCTTCTTGTAGGGGTTAAGGTTGTTCAATTTTATGATTTGTTGAATCATTCCAACGCTGGTTCCTACTTTATTGGCCAAATGACGTATCGACATTGCTTTGTTCTTTCGAATTAGAACTGCCACCTTCTGATCCAGTTTAGGGTTGAAAAAAAAATCGGGTTTTCTGCCTCTCCCTGGCATTACATCCAAAGAATAGTGTTGGTTATGATGGATTTTACACTTGCGTGATGAATTCCAAAGCGCTTCGCCAATTGTCGTATAGTTACACCCTTTTCACGTAGCGATGTGTCCAACACCTTGATTTTCACGTCTTTTTCAATGCAGGACAATTTGAAAACGAAGAATTTAAACTGTGCAAACAAGTAAATAAACGAAAGATGACAGTCAAACGCACAGCATGCTATGATGAGCACAATAAACCCGTCACAAATACACTCCACTTGATAAGTTCTTCTAGAATTCAAAATCGAAATTCAATTTAAAAAATCTAGCACAAACGTAGTCAATACAAGCGAGGCATTATTAACAACTAGTTGATAATACTATGACATCAAAACATCAAAATTTCGGAGTTCTTTGTACAATTTAGTAAGTTGAAAAGAGGTGGTGCTTCCCTGCCTTGCTAGATAATTATGCTAATTATTACTTTTAAAATATCGATTTACAATTTTAAAACAACAACAAACTCAGTACTGACCGATATCTGACAAACCGTTGACGATCTAAACTGCTTTTCAGAAGTATTCAAGTTGAACACTCGAGTAGGCACTCGACTCATCAATATTCTCTCGTGAAACGTACAATCAAATTTAAAAAAAAATCCAAGAATGAAGGACAACCCGTTCATTACGATTGTTACTTAATACCACTCGTCGAACGAATTCGGAAGAGCGCCACGAAATTAAACTTTTGTTTGTCACGTCTCGTTTCGCTCAGAAAGTAAATATTGATTGCAGTAGGTTCGTGTAAGTTCAGTGTTCTGATTTTCCTCTCCGATAAGCAACCTGTAAACAATTGTACTTACATTTTGCACCTCCTTTTCACAATGGGGAAAGCATTCAAAGTAGACAGAAGAAAAAAAAAAGTAGTTTGAGAAGAACTAGAGAAAACGATAATTGTCACACCGTTAAATTGAGTAAATTATTATAACTGTCGAGGAGGAAAACTGACAAATATTTGAACTACGAGGTCACCAATAGGTAGTCTACAGAAGAGGCAAGAAAACATAAGAAATGATGGTATCACGCGAGGCGTTCGTGAGTGTGCGACAGAAAAAAAAAAATAAGGCAAGAAGCGACAACGCCTCACCTCCATCTATACTAGTCTGCCAGCCAGTTGAAGCGTGATGAATAATTACCTACTGTTTTTTATTTTTTTACTACTGTTTCAAATTTTATTGCATTTTTTCGGTTCGCCTTGTTCGAATGTTATTGAAAGCCAGAAACGGAAATCAACAAGCAACAGATCAAAAGTGAAACTGAAAATCAAAAATCCACTTGATTCTAAATTTATGTTTTGCGCTAGGCAGCGTGGAAGTCAAAATGTTTAAAATGATGCGTAATTGACTACTGGATGAGAAAGGATTCATCACCAGGCAGTGTGAAAAAAGAAATCAATAATCAAGCCGAGACGTTTAATCGAGTAACATTCCGTTGGACGATGGTTTTCTGGGGAGTGACCAACAGTTGTACATACCTGTGAAGCCACTGAACATTTTTTCTGCCCTTCCGCTGCTGGTTGCTAGACACAATCGATCGAAGGAGGCGCCTTATGTCTGGCCGTTTCTAGTTTCTTGCTCCTATCCGTTTTTCCGAGGATATTTTAGACCGCTGACAATGTAGTTAGCTAATTGTACCACTCACACGGTTCCTCGACGATTTTTCGCAAAGGATGATCTCACACTCTGCAGTACAGGAACTGAAGCAAAATCCGTAATCGTTCCACCTTCTCGCTTTGCGGCACTGCGTCACTCTCGCGTTAGATTCACGCTGCTAGGGGTTCCGACGCGCAAAATTCGAAACTAACACCGATGGGGTCTTGCAAGATACTGCGTTCGATGGTGGATGTCGCTGGTTGTGCTGTTCGTTCAAGTGCCTATGGTAGAACAGCTGGCACTGCTCATCATCGTCATCCTCATCATCGTCATTGTCGAGTCGATTTCGAGCTCAGAGAGCCGTGCGGCGAGAGAGTATTGCTCGATACATGCGGAGCACCCTTAGGGGTACTTCATTTATTATGTCACGGTTTTTTCCATTCACCTAAAATATGAGACTGGCGCACATTTATATTTTATTCTCAACGAGTCGACGCTCTGATTTGTGGAAATTTCAGTTTATTCAGATGTAACATGAGCTTGAATAGTTAGAATATTTTAATCAAGTCAGCATGTTAAACTCTATTCCGTCTTTTCTAATGTTACCTTTTGACGTAGGACTACGTTTGTGTTTACTGGGGTTCACGTTCGAATTGCAAAAATTTGGAGCGTCACGAAAAATATAGGTTTTGATCGTTCATAACTAAGTCATTCCACGGTTTATTTTCAAAATCATTGCACCACTCTATCTGCGATATTTCTACGCATCAATTTTAATATTAAGATTGATTGATTTTAAACATTAAGCTATCGAAAATAACGTAAATACAAGGTGATGTCTTATTGTTTATTTTATTTTTTATTTACATGGCATAACATAGCCTGATACACAATATCTCTCCGTAATGCCCGATTCGTGGCTGCTCCTCTCCAATCCCTTGGGCACCTTGTACCCGCTAGGTCTTGCCCCACCTGGTCTGACCATCTTGCTCGTTGCGCCTCTCGTCGTTTTGTACCAACCGGATTCCCGTAGAACACCATTTTTGCAGGATAGTTGCCCGGCATTCTCGCAACATGCCCTGCCCAGCGTATCCTTCCAGCTTTTGCCACCGTATGAATACTGGGTTCGCCGGCGAGTTGTGCGAGCTCATGATTCATCCTTCGCCTCCATAGACCGTCTTCCTGATGGTTCTTAACACCCGTCGCTTAAAAACTCCGAGTGCTCGCAGGCCCTCTTCAAGCATGGTCCACGTCTCATGCCCGTAGAGAACAACCGGTCTTATAAGCGTTTTGTACAGGATGTACTTCGTACGGGAGCAAAGTCTGTTTGACCGTAGTTGCTTGTGGAGCCCATAGTAGGCACGACTTTCGCTGATAATCCACCTCCGGATCTCACGGCTGTTATCGTTGTCCGCAGTAACCAGTGACCCGAGATAGACAAATTCATCGGCTACCTCGAACTCATCGCCGTCGATCGCTACACTGCTGCCCAGTCGGGTCCTGTCATGCTCGGTTCCGGCTGCCAGCATGTACTTCGTTTTGGACGAATTTATCTTCAACCCTATCTTCTCTGCTTCGCGCTTTAGTCTGGTGTACTGCTCTGCCACGAGGCAAAAAAGATCGCCTTGACGAAGCCTCCTGCGGGATTCGAAAGAAACCCGATATCCTCACACAGCACTGGGTTCCATCCATCATAGCCTTGATAAGTCGGGTCAGCTTCCCCGGAAAGCTATTCTCGTCCATGATCTTCCATAGCTCATATCGGTTAATTGTATCATATGCGGCTTTGAAGTCGATGAATAGATGATGCGTTGGGACTCTATATTCACGGCACTTTTGGAGGATCTGCCGCAAAAAGATTTGGTCCGTTGTAGACCATCCTTCGATGAAGCCGGCCTAATAACTTCCCACAAATCTATTTGATGATTTGGGATAACACTTTATAAGCGGCATTAAGGACAGTGATCGCACAATAGTTTTCACAGATAACACAGATAACCATGCTTTCACTCCTCCGGTAGCTGTTCGGTATCCCAAATCCTGACTATCAGTCGATGTAGGCAATTTGCCAACTTGTCCCGGCCCATCTTGACAAGTTCTTCTTCAATTCCATCCCTTCCAACCGATTTGTTGTTCTTCAGCTGCTTGATGGCATCCTTAACTTCACCTATCGTCGGGGGTGTCATTTACTGCATCGACGTCTCTTCCACAGCTGTCTTGGTCCTCTTTCTGTACTCCATCCAGATGTTCATCAAAGTGCTGCTTCGATCTTCCCGGAAGGTGATGTCTTACAATGTCGATTTTCAGAGTAAATTTAGCAAATGCACAGTTCATTCCTAGCGCAGACTTCATATTTAAGTAACGAACGTCTCGTAGGCAGCCACGACGGTTATAAAACGTGTCACATTTTGCTTTAGTATTTCATCCATGGATGCATACATCCATTCATCCATATCATCCATAGGATTCATAACAGCCATACAGTCTTCATCCATACATCCATAAGATGGGAGTGTGGACAGTTGAAGAGACAACGCTGTGAAACAATTCTTCTTCCACGAAACCGTATAAGCGCCAGTGATGTCCATATCCTCAGTGTGGTAGAGAGAGATTTTAAATTTTCCACACACTCTTCCTACCTCAACGATGGCTCTTCTCTCTTGTTTATATTCACCCCCGTGTTTGCATGCGGGTAGCGCATGTGAGTTTCGCTTTGACGCTACATAAAAAAGGAAGAAAGAATAAAGTTTCTTCCCGCTTCCTTTTTTCGGACATTTTCTACAACTCCGACGATATTTTAACTTTCAACCGCACCAGCGAATCACAGTGCGTCCTCGCCCAAGTGTACGCGGCAGTGATCGCAGGCGAGAGCACGTGGGCGAAGACAGATGAGAGCACGTGAGAGCGATCGTTTATAAGAGAGTGTTGTTCACTCACTCCAGGTAATCCCATCACAGGCGCACACTTTCACTCTGCCTATTTATCACCGAATAAAAGAGCACTTTGCTTAATATACGGTGAGTTATGGTTGTATCCTCTGGGAAGGTACAAATCTCACGCCCCTGCGTAACATTAGTGCGAAATACCATCTGTGATAAGCGTAACGGAGTTAGTTATATTCTTCTTAGTTTCGTTGCCTGCCATCCACTGCCGGGGCTGGTAGAGCGTCGTAGCGTCGCTGGCAATATTTACTGCCGGAGTTATTTGCCTGTCCGTCGGGAGTTATTTCGGTACTCGCTAATAACGGGGAACGGACCGAAATAAAGCAACGCTACCAAGCTGGATGGACCCAAAAGGGATGCATGGCCAACTAGTTCTACTGTCAATGGTCCCAAAGGATGGACAATTTCCGAGCAATCCCTGCGTGATCGGGAAATCGATTGAGCAATTTGCTGGAAAGATTTCTGAAGCAAACACCGAAAATCGAGGATCGAGATACGTGTTAAAAGTACGCAACGATAACCAGGTAAAGGAGCCTATATGCTGGATTGGTCAGTCGATAATGATACCAGGGGAAGCGATCATATTCCAGTATTCCTTTCCTTAGCTGGCCAACAGAGAAATTTTAAACAAACAAAACACAGGCAGTGGAACCACAGAGAACAGACGATCATCTTCGGTGTGCTACTTGTGTGAAACTTTAAACCGACATTTCCAATGTAAGTCGTTATGCTCCTGGTAGGCGGCGCTGCAGTTGTGCGATAACTGTCATGTATATGTTTATCAATAGAAAGCCTTGCACATAATCTGAAAAGTGTTGTTTGTTTTTCTCTGCACTTGCATCTTATACCGGCTGCCCATAAAGGGTGTATTCGATAAAAATGGCACACAGAAAATCTTCTGTAACTTTTGAATCGTATGAGTAAAAAACCTAGAAATTTGAGTAGATCTTATCCATAGTGTATTATTCACATCTGCCAAGTTTCATAGTTATACATTCAGTAGTTCCAGTCATGTCGTCGAAACAAGAAATTGTCCGTGAGAAAATGTTGTGCACTCACAATCAAAATCCAGGGGCGTCCCACCGGTGGATTGCTAAAAGGCTTGGAATTGCAAATACAACTGTGTCTCGTGTAATAAGAACCTTCAAGGAGCGTCTGAGTGTCCAAAGGAAGGAAGGGAGTGGTCGTAAAAGTGGTCCAATGGACAGTAAAATCAACAATCAATATGCAACTAGCGATTTGAAATTGGTTCACTGTTGTAGAACCCCTTGGTCCGAATTACACCTTGAAGCCAGCACCTTGTTATACATATTTGCGCCTTTGTTTTGATTTGCTGTGTTATTTTGACAGAGTATTTGAGAGTGTGTTCATGTGAGTTCATTATAAGGGGTGCATTATTGAGCTTGGGACCGAGCTTGGGACGATGTTCTAGTACTGACTGAGCCAAGAAAAAAATCGTTTTTGTATGGGACCTACTGGTCTTAGAGTTAGTCTATGGTAAAATGGCCAGGAAAGTCGTACAACAATTCAAGAACCGTACAAACATGTCAATTCGAGATGTCGCTAAAAAGTCTAAGGTGTCAGTCGGTTTTGTGCAGAAAACCATGAAGCGTGCTGGGTTACATGTTTACAAAGTGCAAAAAGCCCCAAACCGGAATGAAAAACAAAACATCACTGCGAAAACCCGCCCCTGGAAACTTTACACGAAGCTGCTCACCAAAGCCGGTTAATTTTGATGAGTATATATGTGTGTGCCATTTTCATCGAATACACCCTTTATTAACTTTTTTCAAGAAAAGGTATATGGCATCAATGTCTGTTCTCTGTGGTGGAACTTCCAGTTTGCTGACTGGAAGGGATTCGAGAAGCACATCGAAGAACGGACGGAACAGATAACCACCATCAAAGATTTTACTCAAATTATTAAATCAACTGCCGAAAAACACATCCCAACACAGTCAACGAAGCAAAACAAACGTCCTGGGAGGGGTTTGTCCAATCGATAAATCCTTAAGCCCCACTTACCTGTCTTTGGCGGAACGTCAATCGATTGAGTGGAAAATCATCGATACCCACACCAACGTTGTATAAGGAGGGTGTATTGCTAGAAGACCCACTAGACATTGCCAACGCCATCGCCGACCATCTCGAAAAGATCTACAAGCCATCGGATGCCCTTGGACCCACATCCGAGGACCGACAGTGCGTTACAGACGACGGTTTCAAAGCATGGATCACAATGGACGAACTCATCTGGGCAATCGACCAAGGAAAATGCCAATCGGTGGGACCGGACCAGCTGGGGTACCCTAAGTTGCAGCACCTACCGTGCCGGACCAAAACAAAATTCCCTGACCTTATCAACCACCTCATCAACGGAGAAGTACCGCAAGAATGGAAGGAAGTGATAACTTTGCCCAAACCAGGTAAGGACCCAAAAATACTTGGTAACCAACGCCCCATAACGCTTACGAGCTCTGCCGGAAAAACGCTCGAGAATAATTGACCGCAGACTGGTACAGTTCATCGAAGCGAACAATCTGCAATATGCTTTTCGCCAGCGCCGGGGAATAGATTTATATTTGCTGATCTGGAAGCAAACATCGATGATGCCTTCTCAAAAGGGACGCACAGTGATTTGGTAGTACTGGACATCAAAAAAGCCTATGACTCCATTTCGACGAAAGCAATCGTCCGACAACTGGAGCACTGGGGTGTCTCCGGACGCATTCTCAACTGAGTCCGAGATTTCGTAAGAGACCGACATTTCAGTGTTGCAGTTGGTGGTGCCTTCTCAAACCGAAGGAAACAACATAACGGAGTTCCTCAAGGATCCATTATGGCAGTGTTATTATTTATCATTGGGATGAATTCGATCTTTCGTCGAATGCCGAAACTGGTCCGGGTATCCATTTACGCAGATGATTTTTTGTTACTAGTGTCGGGCAAAAACGATAAGAAGATTCGAAGGTTGTTGCAGCACGCGATTAGGTCAGTGTCGTGACCTGACCGTCGTTTTCAGCTTCGATAACATTTCTTCAGTTTTGCTGCTGCTGCTGCTACTGGTCCGTTTCTGTCAAAGTTGGTTACAAGAATGAACTGAATCAGCATAGTTAGCTGGTTTACGATAGCTAACGGCCTCCCACGTTAATGCGTTGCGTTGGTTTTGTTTAATGTTATAAAGTGACGAGATTTTCGCATAGCTTACTACAAGTTTTATTTCAAATGATTATACCCAAATCGAAAGGTAAATTTATACTCTTTAAATTCTTCAAATCATTCAACATTTCCTTCACACATACTCTGTATACTACAGTCCGTGTCTATCACAAGTAACAATTGCAGTTCTATTCCAGCCGTATAGCACTCCTCCCGGCTTTGTTGGTGAAACTACATTCAAAACTTATTTGTCCACCAACACCTCCTCTATGCATCTTTAAAGCCGAAATGTGTACCAAGGGGCCCACTCTATACACGGTTATGAAAACAAATTAATAAAACCATTCTAAGACCAAATAGATTTAAAAAATATTCTAGTGAAAGACGGTCTGACCACTTGAGAACCATCATAAAACCTATTGGCCGCCATCAAAACCAGTATAGGACCAAATGGCCACAGCTGTCAAACTTCACGGCGATTTCGTGGTTGGTTTTTGTTGTTCTGCTATGTTCGATTCTCTGCTCTTCTGATTCATTCAACAGTAAATAATGTACATTAATTGTTATGTTATATATTCTCCGTGCGAGGAGTAACGATTATGATGTAGAAGGAGATGTTCGCTCATCACCATGAGGCACCAAGAGTGAACAACAATGTTGTTGGCTAGAATGAAAGATATGAAGAGAAAGTTTTGATAGTTCCGCTAGTGTGCGGCAGGATTGGAAATGTAACAGATGTTTTTTTTTTAGGAAAATTGAGCGAAAAGGGCATGTATACAGTGGTACTCGAACCAAGGACATTTTTGCCTAACATCCCACTGCGGGGTAGGTTGAAGGAGCACGGACTAAGTCCGCCACTTCAACAGGCAAAAATGTCCGGTTGGAAGACGCTCATGTACCACTGTGGCTTGTATAGTTATTCTAGCGATCTATTGTGTGCACTCTGTTTACTGATGCGCACATGGGAGAGGAACTCTCTCCTTTTTTGGGTTTGTTTTGATTCGCACCGACTGACGATCACTTGAAGTGGCGGACTTAGTCCGTGCTCCTTCAACCTACCCCGCAGTGGGATGTTAGGCAAAAATGTCCTTGGTTCGAGTACCACTGTATACATGCCCTTTTCGCTCAATTTTCCTAAAAAAAAAACATCTGTTACATTTCCAATCCTGCCGCACACTAGCGGAACTATCAAAACTTTCTCTTCATATCTTTCATTCTAGCCAAAAACATTGTTGTTCACTCTTGGTGCCTCATGGTGATGAGCGAACATCTCCTTCTACATCAGTAAATAATGGCTAAGAAAAAAGTTCTAGTGTTGCGGGAAATTATGTTTGATAGCAAAATATCCAAAACAAATTGAGTTGTTTTTGTAGCGTATCATGCTCCAAATTATGTGCGCATTTAATTTTATGGTGAATATTGGCACGATAAGAGCTGAAAATTAATGCGCCTCGGAAATTATGCAAGTTTATAACAACAAAACCATAATTGAAAGAAGTATTTTCGATAAATTAATCATGAAACTCCTGAAAATGTATGGAATTCAATGAGGTTATCTTAATTAATACCAAAGTTAGTCTCAGATCTACAGTTCAATTGAATTACATTTCAAATTTGGTGTATTTATTTTTCCACATTTCAATTATTTCATTTATTTCAATATGGCGATTGGAAGAAATCACAGTTTTGCCAAAAAGCCAATTTATCTTAGCAATAGCTACTATAAAACTATCTGGTCATTTGGTAGCTTTCCTCAATGCCAATTTGCCGTTTATGCATTTACTGGAGGCAAAATGGTTTTAAAATGCTTTTTCAAATGACCATAATAAGATAATATGAATGAGTTCTAAAACGGCATTTCAAAACAGCATTTTATTAAAGAGTTTATAAAGTTAAAATAAAACCTTTGATAGGAGTAGAAAGAATTTTAGAAGTCAAGGTCTTAAGATCGTTGTAAAGAAGCTGTGTAGGTTCTCATAAACCTGACTAAAATTTGAAACCTGTTGGCACCTCTTGCTGCCATAATAAAACCGAATTGATTTCTAGTGGCTTTCATAAAACTTGAATAAAACTTAATATAGCTGGATGGTTTTGGCAAGGAGGAACGGAAGCAATTAGCAATGGAAGGAACGATAGGTGAAATTCTTGTAGTAGGAAAAGAGAGAGAATAGAAAGTGATCGAATATATTAAAAGAATAGGATATGAGAAACACATATGATGTAAATAAGTGCTCTTTGTAATTCAATTACTGCGTAACGGCTGAACATGGCATTTATTAAATGTCGCGTCCCGGAGTATACCACAAAGAACGTTGAACAACTAATGAACGAAATTCTAGAAGGGATATTTCGAGCCGAACTGCGACACGTCAGAGACTGACCATGTGGTTGAGTCCGTTGTAGTTCCTAGTTGCTAGCAGTGGTAAGCAAATTAGGCATATATCTGTTAAGAAAATCATCCGTCTAGCGTGCACTAATTAAAACTAATTATTGTGTCGCGATAACTGAAGTTCGTCCCCTTTGAAGCAATTTGTATCACGTTGACTTCGTTGGTACCGCCTTCTTTCGTGCAATAGCATCCAACGCCATTACATAAGAGCTCTTAGCAGAAAATTCGATTCAGTCTTATGGTAGTCGCATAGCTAAATCCGGACGATGAGGGACTTTTTCGGTATTTACATCCAACGTAGTTGCTTCACTACTTTTGTCATCTTCTTAAGTTTATTAATGATTTACTGGTTGATCCACCACCAGATGGCAGTATAATGAAAAATCGGTGAACTATGTCTCTTATTTTTTAATGCAAAAGAC